>JASAMZ010009811.1:0-90309 GCA_030248115.1 Linhomoeus sp. GSCO2_2
AACTGTTCCCAGGTAGCTGTAGTTCGCTAGAATGGCCGAGAAGTCGAATCGTTCGACTACCACTCTGCTGCGGTAGCCGATCACATTGCCACCACACTTGTACGCAGCCCCGTCTTGTACAGTAACGACAGTAACACCGTTGAAGAGGTTCGTGTCCTTCAGCAAGATCCCGTTGACGGCGAAGCGTCCAGCATTCGCTCCAAGATTCCACGTTGCCACTTCGACAGGAACGGTCAGAACAGTGGTGGTTGAGGGCGAAGCCGTTTCGACAACGTTACAGGACATCTCGGCGCCACCTTGAGCGCTTGACATCACAAACACGCCGTCAAGTGACTTGGGCGCCGCTTCGCAAACGGAAATCCCGGCCGCTGTCGCTCGGCCGTTTCGTGGACGATATTGCGCCAGGAATCGTCGCACCTTTCTCAGAAATGTGCCAGCGATCGAAGAGTTGCCAAGGTCCGCTTTGGCGATTGCCGCAACGGCCGAGAATCGGCTCGAATCAGTCGCGAAGTCGCTAACGGACACGAGTTTGTCGTACGCCCTGTCGAGCTCCTCGACTTCCTCGGGAAGCAGGGAAGACGTCCGATTGACTAGCGATCGGCGCAGAATCGACGCCAGAACGTCCCAGCCGCGCTCATCGATTCCCTGCGCCTCCACGATGGTTCTTGCCAGCTGACGCGCCAGAGCCGATTTCGAGTGACAGTGGTCCATTTGCAAATCGGCGGCGCCCTCCTCCAACCAGTTGCCGTCGTCTTCGCAGTGGCGTAGGACGAGGCGGGGTCTTCCGGAACGGACGCCGAACGGGCAGGGGTGACGCGCCGTCTTCCCCGGTTTGGTGGAAGCCCACTGGAAGGGCCCTTTGTTCGTCTCAATCGTTTGAGGAAGGCAGCTGCCGGCCACTTCTGGCACGAGGATGACTCGGAGTTCCCGTTGGGCGCTATAGCCGGTGCGGTTCTCCGCCCGACACTCCCAGTGCCCTTCTAGCTCCGGCGTCATTTCTTCGACCACTACTGTGGACGATGTGTAGGTGCTGAAACGACGACAGACATGTTTATTCAATCAAATAATTAATAATGTAATAATCAATAATTAAACCTAATTAATAAAAATAATTACTTAAATTAAGAAATATTACTTAACGTATAATTCAATTAATTATTTATTTATTTAGTTAATCAATTATAGAACAATCATTTAATTTACTATTCAATACACTGATCAATTAATTGATTAATTCATGTATTAGTTTATTTAGTTAACTTATTTTTATTTGTTCAAATTTATTCAAATTTATTCAAATAATTTCATTTATTCATTTATTCATTCATTTGTTTTTTCGTTTATTTAATTATTCTACTTATCTTATTATTATACTCGACGTATAATCCAACTAGATCATTCACGACCTGTTGCTGACCACGGCGATATCGACAATGGCCATTGGTTCATGGTTGAGAAACCATTCGATGGTGGCGGCCGAGGAGACGGCGCACTGGACGCGCAGGCGCTCGCCGCGGTGCTTGTTGATCGAGAGGATCTGGCGCGACATGACGGATAAGAATGGATTGTAGTCGCCGTCGCCTTGCCAAAGGTGGAGCGCTGCCTCGAGATGTACTGAAGAAATGACAGTGACACTACAATACATCGGTTGTCTGTTTGTGACTTACCGTCACAGATGTACAGTGCATGTATGGCAAATGGCGTTTACCACTCACAGCAGAATAAACGCGAGCGCTTGACGCTGTCGATTCTTGCCCCACGAAGCGTCCTTGGAAAGTAGCACCTGGAGCCGTCGGATAGACGGATCTTTTGTTTGCGCAGCCAGCGGTGAAAAGGGCGCAGGTGACAGTCGCATTTCATGAATGTGTTCGAGAGGTCGCTGCAAAACATGCGCGCCGTTTGTGACAGTAGTCGTCATTAAAATATGTAATCTGTGACAACTGAGGCTGCCTACAGCGTTCTCAGCGATTTCAGCGAACGTTTGTTGGCTCGGGAGAAGCTTTGCAGTGGGTTTGCGGCAAGGTTCAGCTCCTTCAACGATCGCAAGCCGGAGAAGACGCCAGTTCTGTCGACGGGGCCGAGTCGCATGAACTTCACTGCTTGCGTCGTCGTCAGTCGATTGTTGGACAGGTCCCTAGAATATGGCTCGTGCAGTGCTATAGAGTTGGTCGCTCGCAGGTGCGCATTGACTTTGCGACAGGGTTTCGGACGACGCCGCTTTGTCTGCGTCGTTTGCCCTCTGTACCCATTCCCTGGCCTAATTATGCGTTGGCCCCTATATGTACCTACGTGCGTAGCCAAGCAAAGTGGTCGTCCCCTTCTCTTCCTTCCTCTTACGCGAGGGGATCAGGCGTTATTCATGTACGAGAAACAATGGGTTGCCGCTCTCTGGCCCAGGGAATGTCGACTCGACGTCGACATAAGGTCGATTGCGTGAATGTGCAGCGCGCGTCGGTACTACATACATACTAGTCTAGGCAAAGTGGTGGAAGAATCAGTGGAGGTAGAGGTATGATGATGAATGTTGGCGGTTCGGAGCCCATTGTTGTGGCGGGTACTGTCTCTTTAGATGCGTATCGGCGCGCGGAACGACGCTCCCGCCGCGCTGATGGAGGGGGAATGCTTGAAAAACGTCCGCGGCGGCACTGTCTTTGAAGTTACTTTGCACGCCGAAAATGGGCGGCCGCAATGAGACGGAATTGGGCGCGTAATGACGGAAACTCACAGAGATCGCAGGCGTCGTAGCTTCCTAAAGGCGCCCAGTTCGACCACCGCGATACGGTTGTCGCTCAAGTCTCTGAATTAGGAGAGCATTATTGTATTACTGTAGCTAGGCGAGCATCGTATGTGCACCGTATAGCGTCAAAATCCGAGGAGAGTTCGCGTTTGTTGTGTTTCTCTGAATGTTGCAACAATGGCGTTTGGCCCAGAGGGGCCGAAGCAACCCCCATCGATAATGAATGCGGGGGGAAGGGGAGCGCAAATGGAGCAAGAAACAGCGGGCGGGGCAACGTCGAGCGCGACAAATGAGTCGTGCCGTCGAGAGGCCGCGATTGCGGATCGCCTAAAAACCCCCAACGGCTGAAGAACGGTGGACGCCGCCGCTCGCAACTTCCCGTCATTCATCTATCTTCTCCTACCCCCGCTACTTAGGTCGACTTTGGGCCGCAGGAGGGGGTAGCAGCACCGAAGACGGCGCCGTTCCTTTCGGTCGGCGCTACGGCGACGATCAGGGCGCGATGATTTATCGGCGAGGCCGCGCGCCGCAGACTGTCGGCACGGATGATACATGGCTCGCTGGTGCGAAAGTAAAACCTGTACCGGGCGCGTTGCTGCTGCCTACCTAGCCGTAATGGCGCCCAGAAAAACACCTGCCGCTGTCCGACGCCTGCAGCTCTCTCGCCGCAAACCAGACGCCGACGACGACGCCTACGCACCGTAACCGACGCAACTTGCAACTTCGTGACGCGCCAGCAGACGAACAAAAAGTTTCGACAAAAACGAAACGGTGTTCAGTTCATTTCGATCCATACAATGCGTGGTTCCGATGAAGTGGTGTGCCTATCATGGAGTACATACGCCTACGTTGCGACGTCCACAAAACTCAAACAATCAACGCCCCACTCACAGACGAATCAGGTTACGCAACGAAGCGAAGTCGGCCCGTCCGATCGAGGTGATGCTGTTGTTACGCAGGTCCATATCGGTGGTCGCCGCTGGTAGACGCCTCATAACGCTCGAAGGCAGCTTGCCGGAAGTTTCCTCTCTTGCCAGATCGTTACACCGAACCCTGACTTTGCCGGCTTTGCCAGTCTCGCAAAGACATTGTTCTGGGCAAGGAAATGCAAAAGAGAAACAGCGGATTGCCAGAGCAAAGCAACTGAATACAGTTGCTAACGTCAGCATGCGAGAAACCATTTGGGCAAGACTCAAGAACACCGACCGGTCGACGGACGATTAACGTTAAAAGTGCGCCCGTATGTACGGACGCAGTACGAAATAGGCGTCTCTCTGAACGAGCGACCCTGTCATTGAAGGAACTACTGTAAGCGGAAGTTCGCTAGACAGTTGAACGGCAGAACAGACTTGGATACTGTACAGTTAACGTTCAAATAACTCAGACGGTTGTACAGACTGCATTCTCGGCAAAAGCTGAACGGATCGAGCAAGTCTGGACGAGAACCTCGACGACGACACGACTAAAGGGCCAACGTGCGCAGATAGAGCATCCAACCTAACGACCATCAACCAATTCAAATACGGCAGTTTTACAGTATCAGTTTTGAACAACTTTCAAAAATTCACGTATAGTTGCATACGGTAACCGATTTCAAATCAAATTTTTGAAACGTTAGCTGGGCTCTCGTTCCATTTCACTTTGTGCTGAAATAAGGTTGGTGTAGTTGCTTATTACTGGCTGGTTTCCCTTGCGTGTCCGTGTCTTTGCCCTTGCCCCCAGAAATCCCTGTTGATCTTTGATTGAATTTTGTCGAATAGCCGAAGAAATGTTTTCAATTTGATGATGTTTGCGAAATTCGTAAGACAGGATTTCACTTCTTCCCCCGCACGGAGGCAACTGGTGTTCGCGAGAATCTACATTACTAAGCTAGCTAGGTGTAGTGTCCGTCTGAAACGCTTGCCTTCCTAGCACTTCGCCACGCGACGCTTCAGCACGCGCTTGCCTCGCTAGCACTTCGCCACGCCAAGCTTCAGCACGCACGCGCTAGGAAGCCAACAGGACGCCAGCGGCGTCCCGCAGAGAAGCTCGCTCGCTTCGATCGATCGGCCGCAGAGAATCAATCGCTGCACGGCCAGCGTCGCCTGTTGCTGCCTGCCTTCAACGCAGGCTTTGCCTGAACAGTACGGCAATGCACGGTAGCAGAGCCTTGCAAAAGCGAACAGTGCGGCAGTGCGCGGTACAGCAGAGAACCTTGCAATGTGCAATTCAACAGAGCCGAACAGTACGACAATGCTCGCGCAGGCAATTCAAGCCGCTTCAGCGACTATTTCGCTTGCAACAGGACAGATCTTGCAACAGGACAATCGGCCCGCTCTCTAGCATTTGTTTTGCGCGCCGCTTTGCACGGCGCGTTCGCGAGGCAGTCAGCGCCATTAGCTTGCAACAGGACAGACTTTCTGCAACAGGACGCTGCAACAGCACAGACGTTGCAACAGGATCGCAGGACAAATCTTGCAACAGGACAAATCTTGCAACAGGACAGATTTTGCAACAGGACAGATTTTGCAACAGGACAGACCTTGCAACAGGACAGATTTTGCAACAGGACAGACCTTTCAACAGGACAGATCTTGCAACAGGACAGATCGTGCAACAGGACAGATCTTGCAGCAGGACAGGTCTTGCAACAGGACAGATCTTGCAACAGGACAGACCCTGCAACAGGACAGATCTTGCAACAGGACAGATCTTACAACAGGGCAAATCTTGCAACAGGACAGATCTTGCAACAGGACACATCTTGCAACAGGACAGATCGTGCAACAGGACACATCTTGCAACAGGACAGATCTTGCAACAGGACAGACCTGCAACAGGACAGATCTTGCAACAGGACAGACCCTGCAACAGGACAGATCTTGCAACCGGACAGATCTTACAACAGGGCAAATCTTGCAACAGGACAGATCTTGCAAAAGGACAGATCTTGCAACAGGACAGATCTTGAACAGGACAGACGTGGCAACAGGATGGTCGCGCGAGGCGAACAGCACCGTTGGGTCGCAACAGGACAGATTTTTCAACAGGACAGATCTTTCAACAGGACAGACCTTGAACAGGAGAGACCTGGCAACAGGACAGGCCTTGCAATAGGACAGGCCTTGCAACAGGACAAACCCTGCAATAGGACAGACCCTTCAACAGGGCAAATCTTGCAACAGGTCAGACCTTGACAATGAACAGGGCGGACGTTGCGGCGCGCGTGCGAGGCGACCAGCGCCGTTGGCTCACAACGGGACAGACCTTGCAACAGACAGACCTTGAACAGGACAGATCATGCAACAGGGCATTACGGCCATTGACGACCACATTCCATGGTATTCAGATCTCAGGAATTCTTCTGCAACGGGAAGGAACGGCTAGTGAGGCTGAAGAAGGTTCGCTGTTCGGAAGTTGAGTGGTGGCCGGCCGTGGTGGAATTCGACTATGGCGATGGCAAGTATCGGATCATCTGGTGCGGCGATGCCAGCTTTGAGCCCAAGGTTCGGTCAAGGCGCCGTTGTCACCTGAAGACTTGAAAGAATCGGTTACTGCGTCGAATGAGTCGCGCTCGTCCTATTTAGCAGCTGCTTCGCAACCTGTGCCCATTTTTGGCCAATCTGGAGTTCGTCGTCCACGCCGTTAGCAATGGGAGGGCGCGCCCATCCAGCAAGGCGCGCTTCTGGCTAGCGATGTGCGCCGCCTGTCGTCTGATTGCCGCCGAAAGCGGCTGCGACGTCGACTATGAAGTAGAACAGCTCGAGGCCACGCGGCACGACTATAGCGCGACCGAAGAGTTCTGCGAGCGAGTCCGCGCCACTCTCGACGATATCATGCTCGTCCTGTGCTGCTCAGCGGAGCCGCCCGATTCCAGGAGCGAAATCGGTTCGCTTCTGTTCTGCTCTATCGCATAACATCGCAACGCGTCGAACCTATCACATTCGTTGAATTTCGTATGTGTACCATTCCTGCAGTCCTCTCGGATGAGTCGATGGTCGAGGTCTCGCAGGACGTCCGGTTCGCGTTCTGGGCCGACCCTAGGAGGAAGACGGGGGTGCTGACCTTTCCGTGTGACGTGGAGGGCTGCAGGTTCGTTTTGAGCAGTCGGCAAGCCCTCGGCGACCACAAGAAGGCGCAACACGAAGGCCTGGTGCTCAAGTGCCCGGTCGGCTATTGCCAAAAGGCCTTTGCTGACCAGAAGAAGTTGAAGAACCACGTGCGCAAACAGCACCTTATGTACGCCCAGCGAGGACTGACGCTGAAGGTAGCGCCTTAGAAGTCTGGTCATTCGTTCGTCTACAGTAGCTGGCACATACCTACCAATCAGCTGTTATCAGGCTTCGTTTTGTTTGTCGTTCAGATGAAGTGGGCCACGAAATCGGAAAGCGTTCCCACGGGCCTGCTGCAGACGACTGAGATGGAGAAGCTGGCCAAATCGGCGTCGACCCGCGTAGGATCGCTGGCGGACAGTGGCGACGTCAAGGTCAAGGTGGAACTCCCTACGATAAGCAAGAATGCCGCTGCCGGCGAAGAGTTTATGGTGAGTGATGTATGGCGATGCTGTAGGTTTGTGAGTTCAGTGACGCTTGTTTGCCGGTTGATTGCTGCTGCTGTTGAAGACCATTATCGACATCGTCAGTGACGAAGAGGATGAAGGGGAAGAAGAACCCAATGGCCCCGAGACGGAAGAGATTCTCGAGAAGTACAAACCGCGTCTTGCGGTGAGCTCTGAACGGGATACCTGAGTGCGTCGCGCAGGTACCTTGTCGAACAAGCTCGCGTGATATCTCAGGAGCACACTGTCAGTCCGGCGAGCGCCAAAGCAAAGTCGCTGTCATCGCTCGACAAGAAATCGGTCCTGCCACCAGTGTGCGCTCCCAGTGCGTCATCGACCAGTGGCAGTGGCCGGCGACGACTGGCCTCGCCGCCAGACGAGTCGTCGTCGCATCCCCCGAAGCGCCCGAAGCTCGACGACTCCCAACACGAGTTCTCCTTCGTCGGCGGCTGCGAAGCGGGAGTGCTGCTCCTCCCTAGGGAGCAGATCATCGGAGCGACCGTCCAGGAGCTGAGTCGGCACGTGGAACGGGCGCGGGCGGCCAACCCGACGCTGCCGAGCGGACCGACCGTCATTCTGATTCCGCCGCCGCCTGCGTCTTAGTCGCCTTAGAATTGTGCTTGTTGCCTGCCGTTCTTCCCCTTAATCGCCGGTTGTGTGTGATTCTGTTTGCCCCAATCGTCCCGCTCGACTGGGCCCGTATACCCTGGCGACCTATGGGGCGCTACCCTTGGGTGGTCCCGCAGATTTGCCGAAACTGGTCCGTTACGCGAAAAAGCTTACTGTAGCCGCGAAAATTCAAATTTTTGAATTTTCGAGACGACCCTGGAGCGCGCTTGGAAAGGCGGGCGGAGCGGCTGGTATGCCAGTTGGGTAGCGTAAGCAATGTGGAACTTTACGCGCCTAGCCACGCCGCGCGTAGACGTACTGTAAGTGAGAAAATTCAAATTTTTGAATTTTGCTACCGACTGTGGAAGCCGAATGGAAGGTCATGCGTGAAAGCCGATGTGACAGCATGATAGGGTAGCAAGTGTGCAACTGCACAGAGTTTAGCACGCTGCGCAAAAAATCCGCAAATGATAAATTTTCCATCAACAAAAATTTGTTCCAAGCAAGGGAATCGAACCGAGCAGATATCATCATGCAGTGAAACAAAAGGCAAGTGGGTCGGCGGCTGTCGAGCGAGGCGCGCAGCGCCGAGCGAGACGAAAAGCCTGGAGCGGGCGAGCGAAGCGAGCCCGCGCAGGGCTTTTCTCCGCGCGCGCCGAAGGCGCGCGCCCAGGCCGCTAGTATGTACTACTTATATGTACGTAATAGGTGTTTAGGCATGAGGGAATGTTCGCCGGGCACTTGTTGGTGGTCCGGTTTGTGTTGGTTGTTGAACTTCGGTGTCTCATTCTCGTGATAGTCGATCAGCTACCATGCTTTGATTCGTCGACGCTTGCGAGCTAATCTATGTGTTCTAGCTGCTTCTTTCGCGTTTGGCTTGCCGTTGTTTCGTTCAACGACAGCTTACTACAAGGGTCAAAGAACTATGAATGCGTGCGTTCGCGTGTTGATGCGTGTGGTGTCTTGACGCCAGTATAAATGTTGTCAATCCTGCTGGCGGCGCGGAAGACTATCGATTATTTGCTCATCTAATTTTCTTAGTGGGTGATTAGCGAAATAAAGTAGCTCCAGGGGTATTGGGATTAAGCAACGGTAGCAGCCCGTACAGTCCGTCTGTTTGGCAACGACCACTTGATCAAATCGAAGTGCACTGCTACATAATCGTGCAACCCGTAACATGCGTGATCGTCCCAAGTCTTTAGCAGTATTATAGGTCGACTTTTCTCGTGTACGCGATGCACCGCGGCGGAATCGTCACGCACGTGTACTTCTGCACAGCAAACGCTGGCTACATACAGTACACTACTGCGCCAGCAGTAGCGCCAACAAGCTCCTAGTGTCAACAGAGGAGGATACACAGAAGCCCAACAATGGAAGAATAGCTACAAGCAAAATCGTCCACGCTCTGAGATGCGGCGCGAACTCGTCTCCGCGCCATCAATCGCTTCTACAGTATCACAGGGCTCAGTGTGGAATCACGAAAGCGGAAGCTTATCATTAGCCGTTCCCTTGCTTGGTTGTTGCCACCGAGTTCGCGCCACCGCGGCGAGAGGGGGAGGGGCTCTTGCGACTAGCTGCCGGCTTCGCCGAAGGCGCGGCGACGACCGGCTTGGATCCCGCAGCGCTCGGGCTGACGATCTCGACGGCGGCGTTCCGTTGTCGCTTCTGGAGGCGCTTCTCGCGCCGGCGCGCCTCGTTGTCCTCGTCGTCTTCTTCGGAGAGAACCGAAGTCGGCGGCGGCGGCGGCGCCGCAGCCTTGGGCGGCGAGTGGTGGTTTGGCGCCTTTGGTCTCTGCTTGGGCGAGGTCCGCTTCCTCTCTCCTCCAGGCGAGGCGGTCTTTGCCAATACCGCGCCAATTGTGGCGGTTGTCGAACCCGAAGGCGCACCCACGCCGTGTCCATGACTGTTCAACTTCGCTTCCGCCATCTGCTGACTACGCTTTCTCCCTTTGGCTTGCTGATGTTGGCTGTCGTGGGCCGTCGACGGCGGCTGGGGGCTGCAGTCGCGCTCCTTCTTGAGTCCGGCCAGCTCCTGGCGCAGCTGCTGCAGCTCCTGCTCCTTCAGCTGGACCGCGTGCAGGATCGCCTTCGTGTGCTTCAGCAGAGGCGCCGCGATGCCCGTCAGCGTGACGCAGTCGACGGAGGGGGGCGCGGCCGGCAGCGAGTCGTCCTGGCCCAGGCGCATGGCTGAAGGCAGACAGAAAAGTGCGCGTAGTTGCTTCTTTGCGCGATATATGTACATATGCAGGCGACTGCGCCACCTTTATTGATGGCTTCGATGAGCTTGTTGGCCTGCACGATGGAGGACATGACCAGCTCCTTGGGCTCCTTGTGCTGCTTCAGCTGGTTCACCTAATAAGGAAGAACTCCAAGTGCAGCCAACCAATAGTGTGCAAAGCACAACAAAAAGCGCTCGATCGCTCACTTCCATCGAGGCCAGCGTCTCCACCAGCTGGTTGAGGCGCGCCTCGCACTCCTCGTCCGACGGCGCTTGGGGCTGCTGCTCTTGCTGCTTCTCGCCAGCGGGCTCGACGCCGGCCAGGATGCGCGCCAGAAGGCGGTGCTTCTGGACCAGGCCGTCCACTATCAGGTGGTCGTGCCGACGGAGGCGCTCCTGCGGCGTCAGCACCGGCTGCGCGTGCTCCAGCACCGTCGGCTTCATCACCTGAGAAGAGAATTGAGAATATTGATGCAATGTGACAATGGCGACACCGCAACACACACACGCACCTCGATCTCCTTGGGGTTGACCAGTCCCTGTTGGGTGCTCACGCGGACCTCCTCGATGGGAACGGCGCCGTCTTCCCCTCTCTCGCTCTCGCCAACGCTAAAAGTGGACAGAAGTGATCTCGACTGCCCACAGTCAGAATCAGGACTCTCAGATGGACGCACTTAAAGGGATGCTCGAGAGGGCCTTCGCCGCCAACGTCTTTACCATCCTTCTTCTTCGCTAGATCGACCTGCTCCGTGATCAGCTTGAACCATCTGAAGGGGAGCAGAATGCGTTATAACCTGCGCCTTGCTTTGTGTCAAAGTACATTATGTAACAGAGAGAACACTCTACGGTACGCACTTCTCGTCTCCCATGCAAATGACGGAGGCGTACTGCAGCTGCAGAAAGTGGCGCAGGCTACGACTTCGGCCCCTCATGTTCTGGCCGTCTTCGCCCATGGCTCCTTTGCGTCGAATTTTGGATAGATTTACGCGCGCACTCAGCGTCTTCTCACAACGGCACTGCTTGCCTGCGGCGTGGAAGCCAATGCATGTAAGCGCCAGATAGCCAGGCGGAGGCGGAGTAAGGCGCCGGCGCGAGATTTTATTGGGAAAACGAAAAAAGCGCGCCCGTGATTTCCCCCGAGGCGACAGGAGAGGCGCAATTATCGGCCAAAGGCGTCGGCAACGAATTCAATTTCCCACGGCTTCGCCTCGCCCCCTTTTCATGTGCCGACACTGCGCCCACGCCTGCGAATTACCGTACATAAGCCAATGTGTTGCACGTACGTGTGTACAAGTATGTACATACTCGAATACTTACGCAGTTACTAATAATAGCACTCTGAAAAATAAATTCACCTTCGCGTCTCGGTGGCGGTGCCGCCGACGAAGTCGTAGATCTGGGGGTTGATCGGCGACGACGACAGCAGGAAGAAGCTCCGCTTCTCTGAAACGACGCACTTGGGTCGTCGTTTGGGGAAAGACCATCGGAGTTCGCGCGGAAGGGGGTAGGATTCATTGACAACCGTGCATATAGTGGCAGGTACATTAATTATTGGACCATTTGCACAACATCCCCACAAAATAGGTACTTCTAGTGTCCACACACGCTTAACTACCGACCAATCGTCACTTCGCAAGTACTAACTAAACTGCTACACACGCGGCGAATCGATGAACCTCTGACAGTGGCAGAACCGAAGACGCCAAAATCGACAACAACAAGGGCCAGTCGAACTCAAGTCAAAGTCCATAACCGTCTTTGTCCGCCGACGGCGGAAGCGCTCTCACAGAGGAAGGGATGGAGTAGCTCAAGCGAGCGCGCGCCAGAAGGAAGCGACAGAGCGGATGAACTTCGGATGCCGGCAAGACTTCGCGTGACGGGAAGGGGAAAGGGAAGGACTGGGAACGGGAAAGGGAGCCAAAGCGGACAGCTTAGACAGAAATCCAAACTATCAACCATAACCTACATGGATTGACCGTCAAATGACGTACAATGTATGTGCACACACAGTACCTACCTAAGCGAAACAAGCAGATCGCTCACCGGTGGCGTTGTGCTTGGGTATGGTGCTCGAAAGCCAGAGAATGGGGGCGAACTTGGCGTCGTGCTTGACGGCGCTCGAGTCGTGGTACTTGAGCACCAGCCTACGAACAAGAAAACTACTCTGCGCCGCAAGTCCAAGACGTCTAGTGCTACCGTGCACCCGCGCACCTCTGCCCGTCCGAGTGGCGGTAGAGCAGCACCAGGAAGCCTTCCAGAAGGACCGCGTGAATATCCACCAGTTTGTTCTTGGCGATGCGCCATTGCAAGTGGCCTGAACCTCTATCGTTAGACGACTCTTTCGAGCGAGCGCAGACGCACAGAAGTGCTCCCACCGTCGTGCACTAGTCGGTAGGCCCTGAGGTCCAGTTGGAAGAACCTCCGTGTCATATGAGTGTTCTCCTTGTCGAAGGGCGCCGTGTCCAAGCGCGCCTGCAGCTCGCGCAGCCTTCTCCCGTTCTCCGCCTCGCGCTTGCAGTGGTTGCAGTGGTGAAGCACCGCTTTGGACAATTCAACGGCTCTGCGCAGCCTGTCGAACTCCTCGGAAGGCTCGGTGGAGTACTTGCCCACCGTCTCCAGCAGCAGGGGGTACTTGGCCAGACGCTGCATCTCCATGGGTAGCATGTCCTGTAGAAATAGGGCCGTCGTCGTTATAGCAAGCAATCGTCCGAATGTTACTACCTATATATATGTACCAGGTGGGTAGCCAGGATTGGCAAACGGGAGGGGAAAATATTTTAGGCTATATTTGGCTTTGAAGGCACAGTTTTTGGCACTCCGCCGCTTGAAAAGCGAAGGAGTGCTATAGGAGCGGTAAAGCCTACAGTTAACATAACACGCGCTAGCGCTCGCTACGAAGCACCTAGGGAGCCAAATTTTTTTCTAAAAGATAGCTTATGACGACGCGCAGCGTGCTCGGGGGGTGAAAAGTTCGGCGGTGGAAAAATTTTGCGAAAATTCAAAAATTCAAATAATTTACTAAGTAAAAAATAACATCACCCCAGAACTTTCGCAAAAGTGGGCCGAATTTGGTGATTTTTGGATATGTTGTAGGCCTTTGGGTCCTCTAGGCGGCATCGCCGGAACGGGCTCCCTAGGTGGTCCGACGCGGGAGTACGGTAGCAAATTCAAAATTTTAAATTTTTTTCCGACATTTAAAAAATCGTAACTCGGGCTTGCGACGGTGGATCCTCGCCAATTTAATTTCTGACCTGCACACTTATATTACCTTTCATTTGAGACCAAAACCGCCGAGATCGGTCTCGCCGTTCGGGAGATCTGCTGTGCCAAAAGTACCGGGTCCCGAGCGGAAAATTCGGATTTTGGACTTTGAGTGGATTTTTGGGCTGGAAAGCGTGCCTTTAGCGGCAAATTGACCGTTGCATCGTGTTCCGCGTTAAAAGTTGGTTTAAACGAAGTGTTTTGACCATTTTGAGGTAGCGCATCTCGGCCGCGCCGAATTTTTGAATCCCGGGGTCAAATTTTCGAAATTGAGTTTTCACTTGTTTCGGGGGTTTTCGAAGACGCTGAACACGAATCCGGTGTTTGTTTTGCTATTTGGGACGCCTTTACCCTGATTTCGGCACCCGGCCGGCCAAAAATTGGGTCCCGGGGTCGAATTTTCAAAATTGTGTTGACAGTTGTGTCTGGGCTTTCTGACGCGGTAGAACGCGAATCCGTCGTTTGTTTGGCGATTTGCGATGCATTTAGCCCGATTTTGGCCGAATACTCACGCTCTATAAAATTTCGCGAAATTCCGAAAATACTGTTCGCCATTGATTTTGCTGCGCCTACAGTACGCCGTCCATTTAAGACGCGCTGAGAAAGGCGTCTACGCACGCGCAATCGAACCGAGTTATAGGAGCGTCGTACTGTAGCACCGACGCCTTCCACCCCAGCGTGGGATCCCCCGCTGTGTAGCGTAGATAAGGCGCGCCCGCGTGCATTCTACATTGTGAGTGGCTATAGACAGTCAGCGGTCAGTACAGCCTGCTTAGGCCCGCCCCGGGCCATAGACCCTAGTTCTACACCGAAAAAATTGGGAACAAACAGATTTAACGGGATGCAACACTTGTTGGTTTCTGTGCCCCCGTCTGCTAAAACACTCACGCGGAGTGCCTATCTGACACTCAAGGAGTGTCACGTATTACTTGTCACTATTACAGCGCTGCAGCAAAATCTTTCACTACCTCAGAGGCCCACAGGCGACAATGTAAACGATATAGAGTGCCACAGGCAAAAATTTTCACAATTCAGAGCGACACAGGCAAAATTGTTCACCATTTACAGCGCCGCAGGCGAACTATTCTATGTAGACTCTACAGAACGCAGGCAAAAAATTTACTACATAGCGCCGCAGGAAAACTATTTTCCTACTTTCCAGAATCTGGGGAGCATATTTTGTTCACAATCCCCCCTCCGGCTACGCCACTGCTACACACTGCACATACAACCTTCAGTTGGAGCCTGCTGCAGAGGGTGTTCGCCTCCGCCTCCGCGAGGAAGCTCTGCAGCTGCGGATTCTTCTTCGTCTCCCGACTCAGGACCTCTAGAGCATACTGCTGATTCTGGCAGAAGGTGGCCACCTCCGTCTTGAAGCGCTCGCCGCTCTCCCCGTCCAGAAGCGACAGCATCGCGCCCCCAATGTCGCCGTACAGACCTGCCGAGTGGAGAACTACGACGGAGTATAGAAGAGAAGCACGTAGTGCAGACGGCTGCATACTGTGTATAAAGCGATTGGTTCTACCAGAAGCGGAGGTCGACGGCGCCTGCTCGTCGCTCGCTTCTCCACCGGCGGCGACAGCGGCGTCGTCGATCTCCTCGTAGACGCCTTCTGCAGGCGCGGCGGCGGAGGCCCGTCGCTGCTTGTCCAGTCCCTTCATGGCTTCGTTGAAGCCGTGGTGGAGTTCCAGCACCGTCTCCAGGTTGGCAAAGAGCAACTTGACGAAGTCGAAAGAGGCCGCCTTCTGTCGCAGCATGGGCAAGTAGAAGACGCGACACAGCACCTTCAGATTGCGCAGATGCGTCCGCTCCGTGTAAAACAGCTCTGAACGAGAAAGGGGTAAGGTTCTACGCACAACAATTTACATACCCCTACGCTTGGCAAAATTATGTACATTGGTGCAGTCTTGCGACTAAACCTCAACCAAACATTCCAGTACATACGATACACATCCAACAAGTAACAACCGCAAGTGGCAACACACCATTGATAATCTCCTGACGCTTCTTCTCCTTCGGCTTGAGATGTCTGACGGTTTCCAAATCGAAGATGTCCTCCAGTCGAGGGATCTCAGATTCCACCTCGAGATCCGAGTCGCCTTCCGCCGGCGCCAGGCTGCCGACCTGTGGTACAACGCGGAATAGCGTGCCACGCCACTTTGCGTTGTCGATAAATGCTCACGCCAGTGACAGTACCTTCTCAAAGATGTGCCTGCAGTCCTCCTCAATCTGCGCAGTTGTGGTACCCGAGTGGACGGAGGAAGAGGAGCTGTCGAGGGAGATCTCTGTACCGCCGATGGCGCGGGCGACTGCCCGACCCCCTCGGCCGATGGCCAAGGCGATGCTCTTGTCGTCGGCGTCGACGTCGCTGCAAACGGGAAGCGGGGACGGTGATGGGAGAAGAGAAGGAGACAAGCAGACGACGACGATCGCGTGAGACACGATCATGCGGCGGTGGTGGCACGGTAGACGGAAGCCGGCGCACGGGGCGCGCCAACATGCCTCGCGAGCGGTGAACACCTCAACATCCCCTGGCGACGAGACAGACGCCGATCCCTTCCATATCGGCCTCACAGCAGGCCGCGCGAAGCTACACGACGACACCGAGGCAGGCAGGCGGCCGAGCGAGCGAGGGAGGACGACTATTCAGACAACTTCGCAGCACCTCTGCGATCGGTCGCGAACGTCTTCAGATGTGGCGGCGGGCGGCGCTCCGCTGGTCTCTGCCAGGCTGCGCATGGCGGCGCGCACCAGGGCCGAGGTGCCGTGGAAGCTCTTGGTGGCCGTCAGGGTCGAGGGCGTCGTCTCATAGAGAGGAACCGAGGGCGAGTAGGTCAACTTGTTGGAAGTAGCGGCGGACAACAACGCGGGCGACGCGCCAGAAGGAGGAGGAGGAGACGCCTTCTGTTGATCGAAGGAGGAGGGAAGAGCGGGACCGGCCAGAGGCGATAGAGCCCTGGGCGGTCGAGCAGGGGACGAGCCCGCGCCGCCGACAGCCAGCCGTCTCTACAAGACGACACAAGTGACCCTTCAAGCGCTCGCGCCAACTTCACCTCTTAGCACGACGGCCGTTCGACAGCAGCACCTCCTGGTAAAATCCGGCGCCCAGCTTCTTGCCGTCCTCGTCCTGCGCAAATGGTACGTAGTAGTATGTAGTCCTCTCAGTATAGGCACATATGCCATCAGTGTTGGAAAATACTATTGAAGCGGCGCACGTCGAAATAACTTCAAGTTCAACGTATTTTCTGGAGAATCGTAATCCAAACGCAAGCCAACGGGGCGCACGGCGCTAGATTTTGCTAAATGTAGGTACTTAGCAACTTCAACTAAAGTATGTCCAAAAAAAACTGAGACTGGAGGTTTTTGGGGGTCTTCCGATGTTGTAGTATGACGAACCAAACCAAGTTGGGTACCAATCGATAGGTCTCGACGAGCTCTATTGGCCCACGCGTATTTCGACTTAATCACGCAACACGCACGGAAACGGGACGCCACAGTAAAAAATCGACTTTTTTTCGTGACTACAGATTTTTTTCGTTCCACTTGCATTTTGTAGAGCAATATGTCCTTACTAATCCCTGCAAGTATGAAAGTTCAGAAACCAGCCGTTCAAAAGGTATAGCGATTCTCCCGACCCCTATTTTTTTGATTTACTAACATTTTTTCGGAACCCCCCAAAATTGGAGTCCATTTGGCCATTTTTCGCGGCTCCTGCGGCCGATCTGGCTGAAATTTGTAGGGTGTGTGGGGAACACATGGAAGCAACTTTTAGCCAAACGACGCCCTCCTCGCTTGTTGGAACCGCCTGCAGCGCTTGTTTTTCGGCGAAAATCGACAAATTTTAAATTCGATTGAGATTGACTTGAGACTCTACAGCTTTGGGAGTCTTACTTAGGTGCGCTGCGTAGACATTAAGTGGGCCCACATACCTGCCAAGTTTGGCCTCGCTGCGCCTTAAGAACAAAAAATTACGAGCGAAAAACTTTGCGACGTTTCGATCACAAAATCAGTTTTTGGCGTCTCAATGTTTACAGGCCCATTGCTCGAGAACGGCAAGCGGCATTCAGTTGGCTCATGCACCGTTGGATTCCCCGTTTGATTCTCTATCGTGGTGCTGTACGTTTGGTCATTTGTAGGATTTCCCTGAAAAGCGCCTTGCGCTCCTGTGATTTGGGGCTACAGCAGTTACCGGCAACTTTGACATTACGCTGCAGTCAAACGTGACGTTGTTCGAAGATGGTGTAGTAGAATAAAGTATTTGTCTTTGTGCCCTCTGTCTCTGCACCAAATTTCAGCTCAATCGGTTGCAAACTATTTTTGACGAGGCAGCGAAAAATTGAACATCATTTTTTAGAAAATAGTTTGCAACCGATTGTGCTGAAATTTGGTGCAGAGACAGAGGGCACAAAGACAAATACTTTATTCTACTACACCATCTTCGAACAACGTCACGTTTGACTGCAGCGTAATGCCAAAGTTGCCGGTAACTGCTGTAGCCCCAAATCACAGGAGCGCAAGGCGCTTTTCAGGGAAATCCTACAAATGACCAAACGTACAGCACCACGATAGAGAATCAAACGGGGAATCCAACGGTGCATGAGCCAACTGAATGCCGCTTGCCGTTCTCGAGCAATGGGCCTGTAAACATTGAGACGCCAAAAACTGATTTTGTGATCGAAACGTCGCAAAGTTTTTCGCTCGTAATTTTTTGTTCTTAAGGCGCAGCGAGGCCAAACTTGGCAGGTATGTGGGCCCACTTAATGTCTACGCAGCGCACCTAAGTAAGACTCCCAAAGCTGTAGAGTCTCAAGTCAATCTCAATCGAATTTAAAATTTGTCGATTTTCGCCGAAAAACAAGCGCTGCAGGCGGTTCCAACAAGCGAGGAGGGCGTCGTTTGGCTAAAAGTTGCTTCCATGTGTTCCCCACACACCCTACAAATTTCAGCCAGATCGGCCGCAGGAGCCGCGAAAAATGGCCAAATGGACTCCAATTTTGGGGGGTTCCGAAAAAATGTTAGTAAATCAAAAAAATAGGGGTCGGGAGAATCGCTATACCTTTTGAACGGCTGGTTTCTGAACTTTCATACTTGCAGGGATTAGTAAGGACATATTGCTCTACAAAATGCAAGTGGAACGAAAAAAATCTGTAGTCACGAAAAAAAGTCGATTTTTTACTGTGGCGTCCCGTTTCCGTGCGTGTTGCGTGATTAAGTCGAAATACGCGTGGGCCAATAGAGCTCGTCGAGACCTATCGATTGGTACCCAACTTGGTTTGGTTCATCATACTACAACATCGGAAGACCCCCAAAAACCTCCAGTCTCAGTTTTTTTTGGACAGACTTTAGGTACCTACACTTCCTTTGCTCACCCTGGTCCTCATGCTCTGCGAGCGCAGCACCGCCCGCTGGTCGGCCGTGGTTGGGGAGTCGGCGCCGGTTCCAGAAGACTCGACGCTTCCCGGGGCCGACGACCTCTCCTTCGTCTCCACCATGACATCGGGCTCCTCCTTGATGACCACTCGGCCGGCGCCCGGCGGACCCCCTCCAATTTTTGGAGGACTGCCCACGGCAGAGCCACTGTCGCTGTTGCTGTCCTTGCTCATCTGGTTGATCAGGCGCCCCGCGCGCTTCCCCACCGCGCCGCCCGCGCCTGAGGAGGCAAACGAAGACTAATCTTCAGTGGAATTGGTGCTACCTACAGAAGGGTACCTACACGATTCGACCGAAGCGAGCGCTTCACTCCTCAATGTATGTACAGTCTACTAATCTATCGTGAGAGACGGTAGCTATGCACGAAAGACGACGACGACAAGAGAAGAAAGAAGCGCGCACCTTTCTTCTGCTGACTGGCGGGGTAGCAGCTGTCGACCAGCGAGCCCGTGCAGCTTCTGTGCAGCTTGACGTCACAGTCTGGAAGGCGGAACGAAGGCCATTCAGCGCCGAGTCTCTCCATACTCCAAGCTTCCACTCAGTCCATACTTGAGCAGAAGTAGGCCTGCGGATTCACTCCCCAGACCATCTCGTTGCACTGGTAGCACCAGGTGGAGACGAGCACCGGGTGCAGCATGAACTGATGGCCCTTGACCTGCGCGAAGAAGCCAACAATAGGAGTGAGTGAGTGTGAAGTACTGTAGCAAAGTTCTCTTCTTTTACGTCGCTCATGTACCTGGACGGTCTTCTTGCTGGCCATGGACTTCAGTTTGAAGGTCTTGGACTTCTCCTTCGCGACGAAGGTGGGACACTTGTCAAGCAGCTTGTCGTGAAGGGCGCAGGACGGCTTCACCCCGAGCAGCTGATATGAGAGACGACAACGATGACAACGTCTACACTGATTTTCGCTTGGCGCGAATAGACAATGGCTACTTTAGGATTCCGCAAGTGGCGACTGTCCACGCGGCGACCGCGCAGCGGCGTGTGGGCAAGCTTGCCAGGGCTAATTCTAGCGCACTACTATACAAAGTACGCAGATCCACTCTGCATACGCACCTTGACGACGGTGGCGAGGCTGCTGGCCAATGCCTGATTCCTCCCTGCCAGCTGGTCGTAGTCTGTGCCGCCGCCGAAGAAGCCTTCAAAATCCGGCATCAGCAGCTTCTCCGAGATCTTCAGCTCGCGGGCGCGATCCCCTTCGGCCGACAGGTTGCGAAGCATGTCCTCGCCGTACATGTAGCCCAGACCTGGCAGCGTGTGAGGATAATGTGAAGAACAGGGTTACTGTATACTACCAGGTATTACGATACCTTGCGTCCGCTTGCTGCGGAAGTCGTTCAGCTTGTCGTTGGCGTCGTCCAGCGCCTGGCTGCGACCGCTGAAATCCACACGCTCTTCGTACTTCAACGAAACTTGTCACAGTTGATGAAATCGGTCAGAATCGGTCACATTCATTGGTCAGAATCTATTAACCGTTCCAGTTACGTACCTTGGTACAGCGTGTAGCACAAAGCGCGCAACATACGGCTACGACTACCTACGGTTGAAGGGAGCCACTGTAAGCGACGAACCGAACGAAGAGCCTGCGCAGAGATTCCTCCGATTCGTCAGAGCTGCCGAGAATCGCGTCGATCTCGACGTAGACGGCCGCCTCTACACCGGGTATTTGGAGGGGCTGCAAAAGATAGCGTCACTTCACAAATCGCATAAGAAGCTTCAAATAAGTCAGCGCGCCAACCGAGTGTGGCACCAGAAAGGTGGAGTGTATCTCGTAGGCCCACTTGCGTAGTTCTCTGGTGGAGCCGCTGGCGTTCTGGTACATCTCGGCCAGCAGGAAGAAGAACTGCAAAGGGACGACGCTACAGCAATTGCCCGATGTTTGCGCACACGCTTATTGTCATAATACGGCGAGCAAGCCAGCGAACAACCAACCTCCCCTCACAAAATAGGTATGTACACATATTATGACTTATATGTACAGTCAGATACAGTACACGAGCACATGTACACTGGAGACCCTTGTCACACCCTGTCTCTGAGTATATAACGTATGTACAAGCAAAGTTGCACTCGGTAAGTACAGTTTTAACCCACCAGACTAGAGGGGTCTGAGTTGCAGATGAGAAAGTGGAGAAAGACTGAGAGGTGGGCCGGCCGGTGCTTCAGATCAATTAGATTGGAGAAGGGCCCCTGCGTCTCTAGCTGAAGGGTCGCCAGATTGTGAGGATACTGTAGCGCATCACTAGTCGACCAGTAGTGCGCACTTACGGGTGCCACAGCTTCGGACGCTTCGTCGTCGCTGCTCTCCTCCATTGGGAGAATGTCCACTTGCAGCGGCTGGACGAAGCTCATTCCTGGAATCGGCAACGGAAACTAGCGACGGCTTTCAGTTTACAGAGACGATAGGAACCTTTCGGTTTGAGATTCTCGGCAGAGGTGTAGGCGGGCACGTCAGCAGAGGGCTCAGATTCGTTCCTGGTCGCGGTCACAGTCGACGCCAGTGATCCGCGCAGTGTAGACGAGGATCCCGACGACCCCGCAGAGAGCGAGACGGCGTCTCTCGCGTCCACGTAGGAGGGCGTCAGGTGGGAGGGCATTCTTCCAGCGGCGCCGACGGGCGACTCGTCCGTCAGCTCAGCCGACGACTGCAAAATAAGTAGTGTACCTCATACAGTACTGATTCAAACATTGGACAGATCGACGGCGGTCGCGCACCGGCTCTTTGGAAACGGTCGCCGGTGCAGTTACCACTGGCGGCCTGGGCGAGGGCGCGCCGCCCGAGCTCGATGCAGTGGCGCTGCTGCTGCTGTCGGGCGGCGAGGAGACGGCGCTCTCGACCGTCTGCAGCTGCGCCTCGAAGTTGGCGATGCGCTTCTCCGACTGCGCTATGGCCTTTTCGAGACGAAGGGCCTCCTGGCCGCCCGCCCCGCGAGAGGACTCCTTCAGCAGCTCCTGAAGGAGTGGAAGCGACCGAGTACGCACCACACTGCGCAAGCGCAAAATGAGAAGGTCAACGGCTCTCGGCGCCGGAAAGCGCTCTCTAGCCAGAGGAGAGATAAATGACCGCTAATAGGTCGCGCGCGAGCGCAGAGCGGTCAGAAGAAGAAGGGCCATCTCTCACGGCTTCTTACATAACCTCAAAAGGGGCGCCAGTGCGCAGCTGGCGGCGGGTCGGCTTCGCTGGAAGGAAGGGGGAACCAGGCGAAGCGCTAAATTGGCCGCGCACAACCCGCCCATCAATATGTGTCACGCCTTCCAATCGCGCGTGCGTACCCTAACAGGGGGACTGGAGGGGGTGCACAAAATATGCGCGAGCTTGCTCCTCCTGCGCTCTCACACCCCCCCCCCCCCGTTAGCTCAATCTGGCGCCGCTCCGCTCGTCAATCTCTCTCGCCCAAAAACCCCAGCGTAGGGTCCCCAATGGGCGCTGGTAACAGTGCGCCAATCAGGAGCCAATGAGCCAAGGAGCGGAGCTACTACGAGAGACGCTTCGCTTCTCATGCTACCCGGGAGGGGGGGGGGGGGGTGGTGTTACTGTTGGGGGGGGGGGGGGGGGGGGGGTGGGGGGTGGGGGCGACCCACTGCCAAACTTGTAGATACGCACTTCCTCTTGGTATGTAACTCTGCAATGCAACTACAATAGCCCCAGCTCTGTCCTCACCTGGAGATTCCGGCGCTCCTCCTCCAGCATCTGGGTGATGATCATAATCCGCCGCTGCTTCCATTCAGCCTGCTTCTCCTCCTGAACAGACACATATGTAGGGTGGGGTGAGTAAGATGTACCTTTGCGCGCGACACACAAAGCTGTGACCAAGGGGACACCACCACTGTTCACGACTACAACACCTGTACATTGATACACCCAAACACTACATCTGTCTCACCTCCGTCAGCTGGTGATTGGGTGACTAAAGAACAAGGTACTACAGTATCTACCGCCCGTAATTCAATCCCCTAGCCACTCCCCTATGCAACTAGCGCACGCACCGTCAGCGGCACCGGCTCCGTGATGCGAATCTTGGCCTCGAGATGTGGAGGCAGGGGGTAGTGGTGGTGTTGGCCGGAGAAAGAGGCGCCGCTGATGGGCGACGTCTGCTGATGGTGGAGCTTCTTGGGCAGGCCGAAGGGCAGCAGCGAGTCGATGGCGCTGGCCGGCCGCCGCTTCTCGCCCACCGACTCCGAGGCAGCAGTGGGCGACGATTCGAAGTCGGCGGCGGCGGCGGCGTGGTCCTCGAAAGCGCCGGGCCGGAAGCGGGGCGACGCGAAGTCCAAGGGCGCGCCCCGGAGGTGGAAGACCACTTGGGGACCCCCTGCAGCATACGCGAGAGGAAAGTAGGCCAGTATAGGGGCGTAACGAGGAAGCGCTCATCAATCGTGCATCAGCCGACAGACAGCCTTTCACAGCTCTAGCCCCAGTCAGCCGACTACCTGCAGCAGCAGGGCCGGTTTCCAGCGGCGCAGACGCAGCCGCCGCGCCGATTACAGGCGCTCGGCCCTTATACTCCTTCATTAGCGCACCTCTGCCGTCTGGACAAGGCCGGCAAGAGCGAGCTACAGTGTCACCGAGACGATGAGTAATCCCCAAGATTTCAAATGACGACTCTGCCCTCCAGCGAGAGAAGAGGGACGACACCATTCGCCTCCGCTGCGACGAATCTGGTGGGTGGCTCTCTGCGCCAGAAAACGTAGGGTACGTGCGCTGTGCGAGAGAGGGGTGCCTTTTCTCGACAGAGGCGGGCCTACGTTTGGCCGCCGGCGTCGCCGCCGGACGCGAGAGATGACGACAATTTAGGCTCGTTCACGCGGGCGCGCCGAGCCAATTTCCCACGCGCAGCGCCCAAAAACCGTACCAGGGGAGGCGGCGGCCACTGCGCGCGCACAATGCACTACTCAACCCGCCGACTGACTGGCTGGGTCGCTGAACTGGGAGCCTGGGGCGTTCGCCAGTTTTTTCGGCGATCGACTGGCTACCTCCACTTCTACCCGGGACGAATTCGCTCGTTGGCCGACTGACAGATGGGTGAGCGGAAGCGCCGACAATCAAATAGCGCCCAGCGACGACAACAAAGCGACGACGGCGCGCCGACACTAATCCAGAGATCAATCCGGATCCAATAAAGGAAGGGGAGGCGCCCGCGCGCGGCTTCGTGACAAAGAACCCGAGGCAGCGGCAGCGCCAGAAATCATTCAATCCAGCCGGTCGGCAGTCAATCGGCTCACCGCTCGTGACCATCTGAATCACGTCCATGTGGTCCATGGAGCCGACAATGGGCACACCGTTGACCCGCACGATCCGGTCGCCCTTCCTCACGCCCGCCCTCGCCGCCGGACCGTCTGAAGGAAGAGCGGTTGTATTTCGAAGCCCCAATAAAAACGTATAGACCTCCACATCGCCGCAGTTCGCACCTGGCACGAGGCTGAGCACCGACACGGGATTCTCGCCCGACAGCCGGAGGCCGAAGCCGTCGCCGTCGTCGCGAGCCACCACCACGCAGCGCTCGACCAGCGGAGGACTCAGGGGCCCTGAACAGAGAAGTGACAATGGTACGTGCAATTGGCACGTTACACCATAAATGCACAGCGGATCAGGGACCGTGCTCGCTATGTCGACGGCCCTTCGCACTGTAGCGCAGGGGGCGAGAGGCGGTCAGTTTGCAAGAGGAGGCATCATCTATCTCGATGCCAAAGGAATCGCCACTGGAGGTCGAGGCGGCACTAACGGCCGAGCCTCTCTTGCCGAGGTATCTTCCGATGGAGTTGTAGTAGTTGTTGAGGAAGGAGGGTAGACTGCGCGAGCTGTTGCGCCGCACCACGGCCACGTCGTCGATGCAGAGGTCGGCGGGACGGACCAGGCGGACCGACTCGCTCGTGTTGAAGTCGTAGCCGAGGACGCGCATTACGAAGGTGGCGGCGGCAGCGCCTTCTTCCAGCAACCGACACTAGAAGCCCACAGAGTGAAGTTTCATTCCTCCGCAGAAATGGCAGGGCAGAGCGCGCGCGGCGCTGCTACAGGCCAGGAGGTGACCATTGTTCGCGCCGCGGAGAGCAGCGTCGGACCGACGGTGGTGCCACCTTTGTTGGCGTCGGGCGCAAACAGCCAGCCGGCTCGCGATCTAAGGAAGATCGGCCGAGCGAGTCGAGCCGACATCGTCGAACGACACGGCACGTCAACTATGCCCATGAGGAAACCTCCAGGAAACTGGGATGGGGGCGAGTTGGGGGGGGGGGGGGGGGGGGGGGTGGTAGAGAGCACCGATAGCTCACAGTGCGGTTCGATTTCTACTTCAGTAGATGGGCAGAGTGGCTCAGTTCAAAGTGCCGGCCGAAGCTTCGACAGGAGAAGAGCCGGTCCCAAGCCCGTGCTGCGAAAGGAGGAGGGTTGGGGCATACGGGGTGCCCCGTAAAACAGAGACGGAATGACCGAGACGACCACCACCGGCTCTGTCAGGAGGCAGACCCCCGGCAATGGGAAATGGAATTAGACCAGGCCCCAGGAATTCCGGCATGTTGTCTGTTAGGCGCGTCTCCTGTCAACCTTCCGGTCCCGTCAAGGCCTAGTTGCAATGGAGCCGCCCACGGCGCTACCAGCTCCCCGCCCGTGTGGTCCAACGGCCGTGCCAAATTCAACACCAGCACCCAGAAATGGCTCCACCCCCCTGCAAGGCCTCGGAAACCTGCAGGCTACTACAACAACAACAACAGGAGAAGGGGAAGAAGCGCAAACAAAGGCCCAACAAACATTGTCAAAGGGGCGACGCCGGCGCGGCCATTTTCATAACAAGGAGCAGGACTGGTCGTTGAAAGAAAGCTGGCCGATTTCCTCTAACAGTCCCTAATGTCGGCCCCCGACTGGAGACACGGCGAAGCAGGGCGCGGAAGCACATGCCAGGCGCGGCCATTTCGGCGCCCCCGCCTCTGTCTCCTTTTTCGTCCGGCGTCGTCGCTTTTTACGCACTTATCGCCCGCCGCGGCGCGAGAGAGCTCGTTGAGAAGAGCCGTGGCGCTGGCTACTTACTCGGCCGTCGCAGAAAAGCAAAACACGCGGCCTGGCTTGACAGCGCCGTTCCATTCTCGTCCAAGCCAGCAAAGCAAGCGACAAATTGGCGACTCAGCCGAAGCTGATGTGGCGAACACGGATGAACGTTCATTCTTCCTTCGGCAGCCAGAAGAAGGAACCAACTCGACGCCGCTCTCTTACTCGTCTGGGGGCAGCCGTTTTGGCATCTGCCGGTTATCAAGACGGCAGGGCGCCGCAGACGGGCACTTTGGGGCGGCTGGAGGAATGGGCCGCCCGGGCCTACATTCGCATCAGCGTTCGACCCCTGATTGTGCGCCGCGCATTTGAGAGCCGAGCGACGCAACCGAGCCATTAGGGACAAATATTTCTCCTTCGGCGCGCCGCTTGTTTCGCGCCCACTTTATTGGCGGCCGCGCCCTCCTCACCAAAGGCTTTACAAACGGCTCCATTCGGTTCGTTCGGTTTCACGCGCGGAGGTTCCGCTCCTTCGAGCGTGCCCACGTCATCCGCCACCTCACTCACTATGGTCGAAGGGACACTCACCACACTGACACGGAATCTGCCCTGAGGCGGCCCTAGGGCGGGGAGAACGCGAGTAAACAACGATAAGACGGAGCGAGAGGGGGAGCCGAATTTAGAACAATCGCCAATATGGCCCGACCCTATTCCCAGCAGAAATGCCGGCCCCCGGAAGACGCTTGTCCGTTGTTTCGCGTTCAGCGAACGGAAAGGGGTAGGCGAAAACGACCGCTCCAGATTCTAATAGGGCTGTCAGTGTGATTGATCGTCCCAGGAAAGCGGCGATTATGCGACAGCCGCCGGACTGTCAAGCAAGTTGAACTTGCACCAATCGGGACGAAAGAGACGACGACACGACAAAGCTAGTCGAGCGGGACGAAGGAACTTCCAAGTCGGTACCACCCAGCGGAAGGCGTAGCTCAGTACGCAGCAAGACGACGACTGCAAATGCGCGAAGAATCGCTCTAATCCTGTTTCGCCCGCCGACTGAACTCGCGGCCAGACGTCAAAACGATTAAACGACGCCCTGCACGCACGGTGAGGGAGCGCGATCCACTTCGTCTTCTCAGCTCCAGCCGCCTGTCAGCAGCAGCAGCAGCAAACTACCGAGCACTCGCTAAGCACCTTTGGACGCCCTGTCGCCGTCCACGTTGTTGTTCTCCCGGTCGCGGCCGCTTCTGTACTTCATGTCCAGTCGTCCTCCCTCATCGGAAGTTACTTCTTCCGCGCCGACTTGGTCCTTGGCAGTCGATGGCTGCTCCTCTTCTCCAGTTGCGCCAGTTGCTTCCTCTTTAGTAGCTCCAGCGAAGTCTGGAAGCAAGAGCGCTTGATCTTTGCACTAGCTACACACAACCATGGCAAAGCGGCACATGTGCGCCCAGGGTCAATTCCATAAACACAGCTACGAGAGAAGTTATGTATCGGCCGCTAACGCTCTCCATAGTTGTGCTAGCGGCGCGCAGACTACCAGCGATAGATCCCTAGCGGGGCAGACATCCCATTTCGTAACGCGCGAAAAACTTGTGGACTAGCGGCGCCGGCCTGAAGGCTGGCTGACCGGTCCTTCGCGTCGTCAGCCGGCAAGTCGGCGAGACGACGATTGAGAAGGCAGGTTCGCACGCTCGAGAGACAACGGACAGCAGATAGGGCGCTAGAGCCGCGACGAAGACAGACAGCAATGCGCAAGGAAGACAGCGTGTGCTGCAGCTGCGCCGCCAGCGAGCGGCCGGCAACGACGCACCATCGAATTGCCTGTCGTCGCTATGCGCCTTGCGTAGTACGCGCGCGACGACGACGACGACGACGACGACGGCGATGAGCGCTGACTCAGAGGGAGGCGCTGGCGCAGTTCGGCCCGCTTACGTATTTGCTCTATTCTCTTCGCTCGGCGCAAACTGCACAAACAACACGCCGCCAAACAGAGCAGTCAGTCGCACAGGCCGACGCTCTACGATTGTGCTGTTTCAAATTCGTTGTGCTTGGTGCCAATCAAACATGCAACAGCAGGCAAGCAACAACCAATGTAGACAGACGAACCTTCGCCAACGGCAGGCGGGGGGCGCTCCATCGGAGGCCGACTGGAGAAAGTGCAGTGCACGCAGACGCACTCCAAAGTTAGAGATTGTGAGAAAGACAAATCAGTTTCTGGCCTTCGACTTCAGCATCTTCCCTGCCCTCGGACGTAAACGTTCGAACGCCCACACAGAAATTGCACCAAAGCGAGCGAAGTCAAACGGCGGGCCGGGCAGCCCAACGACGACTGATCTAAATGGCCGTCACTCAATCGCAGGCGAAGCGAACGGTTCCTCCCGCCCACCCACCACTCCGACCCTTATGATGGCCCGCTATCTTTTCTCCGGCCGCTCACGACAGGAAGGAAGGAGACACTCGTTAAACATGGCTTCTTTCTCCTACCATGAGGCAAACGGCACCCTCCTCCCCCCCCCCCCCCCCCACTCGAAAGAGCACCAGACAGCGCCGTCCGCCACTTGGTCCATCAGAGTAATGCGGCCTAATTGGCCAGAACCCCATTCGGCAACGACAAGCCGTTTCTGTCTACCAGTCCTCCCTCCTTTCCAACTCAGACTGTCCGCCCTGCGATCTTCCTTCCTGAGGGACGTCGAGCCAGCCGGCCATTTGTTGCGGCGCAAGCAGAGCGTTCATCACGATCAAACGCAGTCCAAAAAGTTCTCAAACTCGCTCGAAACTCACTGGTGTGGCAGGCGAGCGCGGCCGGAGAACAGACGGCGACGGCGGCGGCCGAAAGGGCCGAGCCCACAATCGGAGAGCCGCCAGCAGCGCCGCCGAAGGGGGAGCACAAATCGCCCGTTGAAAGAGCCCGGTTAGTAGACGACGACGACGAGAAGCCGAAGAGCTCGTCCATCAGAAATTGGCGTTCGACACTGCCCACGCAGGCTGCCGCTCCTCCGTCGCTCGCCTCCAAGTCGTAGTCCACGGCCGCCATCTTCCGGACGCAGCGAGCGCTCACGCTTCGCGCGTCATCCATCGAACAGCTCCAATTTCAAGACTCCAAACTTGTGCCAAATTGCGCTTCTTCAGAATGCTAAATCAAAATTTTGAAATCCCGCTCTACAGTAGAGCAACGTGACCTCGGGATACTGTAGACAATATTTTTGAATCAAACAGGTGTAGCGACGTTGCGCCACCAGCAGCTTTGAGATCTAGCGCGCGCAGATTGTACATTGGTCTTCTAGAACGACTACATAAGTACATACGCGACACGCCAGTGCATGCGAAAACAGAATCGTACGTACAGCCTCGGCGTCGGATTTACGATGGTCCTTGAAAAAGTGCTCAGCTACCGCTGATTACCGCAAAGCGAGTTCTAGCAGAGGAACGGGTCTCTTTCAACTCAATTGTGTGTGCGAGCTGCGGCAGCGCCACTCGCGCGTTGGACAGCCCTTCTCAGAATCACCGGCGCAAGTGCCGCGAAACTGCACAACGCATACATATCTAGCTCCACTTACTTGACTTGAGTGTCCTCCGTTCTCGGTTAGGCACCCAGAGCGAACTCACAGGCACAACTAGTTACCTAGACGCCTTCAAGCCGAGCGGCCTAGGTTCGAAAGCAAAACTAAACGCCGGCTTTTCACGGGTAAACAGTGGAAGACTCAAGTCGCTGAGATTCTCTTAGCGCTCGCACCGCACGCGTTTGACGACGACGGCAAGAAAGAGGGAAACTAACTCGGCTTGTCACACGTAACCCAGAGCGCAAATTTGGGTGGCGGCAACCGCTTTAGTCCCTCGACGGGAGGAAGACCCGAACCACTGTGGCTGTCTGTGGCATTCAGTGCCTCTTCGAGAAAATCTCTCCTCACGTGGGCCCTCGACGAAATCCGCGCGTCAATCCTGCCGACTTTACGATCGGCGCCCTCCTCCTCCTCCGCGCGGCCGAACGAACCCGTAGTCGCGGATAAATAAGGCAGTCGCAACAGCAGCGACGGCCAACCAACAGGGAGAGTCATGGATAATGGTTTGGTTTCCGGCAAAGGGGTCGTTTGTCTTCGCTCGAAAATGCGTCAAGCCGCCAACCGGCAAAAAGCCGACAAATCGCAGCAATCAGTCTGTAGCTCTTCGTTCAGTTCGTGTTGCTCAGACTACTGGAGCGCTTCTCAGTGCAACACAGAACGATTTCGCAAATCCCGCAAAAGGCGAGTTCTGCACTGTGTACCCACATGTACATACGTACATACATTGCACCGACACTAGTTTAGGCCATTCTCGCGGAAGCCACAATCAGACAAGCCAAATCGTTCATATCCCGTCACTTGCTGCAGCATAACACAAAACGTTTTAATCCTGCCCAAGTGGAAAGGTTTTTAAATAGCCGACTACTCAAACGATTAGGCGGTCAATCGCCCTATTCTGTGAGTCGAATGTACTGTACGTAACGCTGCGTACGCCGCCCCACGATGTCGCGCGCTTGACAGATCTCCGCTGCGATGACAAGAACATGGAGCGTCTCAGAGGGCGGCTTGGCACATTCCAGGTGTCAATTCAAAGCTGCTAAAGGGGAGGGGCCTAAGTGGCGAATTTACGGTATAACCACAAGAAGTTATTCCAAGGAGGTAATGCAATCGCACGACTGCGCTTTGGGGGTCGGCGGATACGGTAGGTGACAACTGCTCTGAGTAAACTAAGCAAGGGATTACGAATCAAGTCAAACTGTACACAGCAGACTCACCAACTGGCCCCCTTTTCCAACAAATGGCGTACGCCTGGTCTTCACAGTTGCCGTCAGCCACCGCTCCACCACTTTCCAACTGAGACGCAAAGGCGCACTCTTCACTGTTGGTGGGGCCATTGGGTTCCCCGTCGCGCCAGTCGACGTCGGTTGCTTCTATTGCTTCTACTGTTTCTCCGTCGGGCAATTGCCAGAACCACTGGCCGCTCGACTGTATGAGTCCCACGTGATGCATGGCGGCTGGGTCGACTGCAATATATACCAAGCAAAGTTGGCTGTTAGTACAATTTGTGAAGCAGAATTTCAACGGCTCGATCAAACATCGTCGTCTAGCAAACCTACATAGTACGCTCTAGTAAGGCGCTGGCGTTTGTTCGGCTTCTTCTCCCCTTCTAGACCATTCAATCCATTGGGTTTCTGTCGTATTTGCACATTTTAGAACATTCTACAATCTACAAATCAAACACTTAGGCTAGACTTGACTTGCGCGAAGGTTTAGGCTTCTTAGAGGTTAGGCTTAGGCTACACCTCTGCCAGGCTTATTGTCTACGATGTCACGTTCCTAGACAACAGATTCTGCGTGATATAGTACGTACCTGAATACATCTCCAGTTTCAGCGCCTCTTGAGGCGTCATCCTATAGGCCAGCTCCCCGTTTAGACGCCGGCAGCTCTCTTGGGCTGCGGCGTGATTTGGCTCCGCCCTCTGGAGAACCTCCAGACAGCGACCGTTCAAGTGACTGTGGCAGAACTGGTCTGCAATTAAATGCATTGTTGTCGTTGACCTTCCAAATTGATGAAATCTACAAACGGATACAAGAAATCGATCTTTATCTGACTAAGAGAACAGCACATCTACTGTAAATCCTCCAATAAGAGCCCCCCTAGAATAAGCGCCCCCTCATCCAATAAGCGCCCCTCCTAGAGGGAGGTTGAGAAAATAAGCGCCCCACCCCCTCCAATAAGCGCCCACCTTTTGTAAGCACCAGTAGTACTAACACTACAATACATGCTCTGTGACGATTTCCAACACAACTATAGGTCTATCTATGACAGCACAACGATGAATGGTAGGTATTTTGATCAAAAAGGTCAACAGTTGCAGTCTAAATCTGTGCAAATATACACAAAACAAGCTGTGTGTGTAAAAAGTTGAACCTATAAAATGTGTCTGTCAAACCTTCGTGAACAGTATAGTGAACTTTGTACACATCGTTAGCCGTATCTGAAGAAGGTATCTTGAGAACGTGTACCACAAACCAAGTGCAGCTATTCACACGATACGGTTGTCTGTGCAGCTGATCTAAAGCTCAGTGATATCGCCGCGTTCGCTATATGTTATCGGCATGATACGACGCCGTTCAGCTGAAGTTTTATACCTGTGTGAATAAGCCGCATCGAACAAAAAAACTTGCCAAATGTTTCGTGCAGTACTGCAGTCGTCCTCTACCAGGAATTTCGTTTGGTGTACGTATTTCTGCGTCAATGACCAACAGTTTTGGTCATATGGAATTATGGAATTTTGGCATTTCTATCAAATTACGAAAATTTCTATCAAATTTAACATTTGCAAAAATTTGCTCTTCTTGTACATACTTTATCCGTTGTCTATGCGCTGCGCTTGCCCTTTCTGAACAAATTCCGTCGCTAGTTCGTCAAAGTTGACTAACAACAAGTATTGTATCTAACTAGCTAGTATAGATCGGCTAGTAACAAAACCGTTTTGGCCTTACTCCGCATGTCCCTTTGGTTCAACACGATAATCCTCGAAAGCGGCACCGAGTAATGAACGCACGAACGGTGAATCGCCTCTGTGTATGACAAAGTTACGGTCGAGTGCGCGTGCTGCCTTCTTCTATGGTGTGTCATAGGGTAGCTGGAGAAAGTAACCGTGTTGTGGTAACCAACTTTGGAAAATAGACCACTGGTCTCAAGATGTCAAAGCTATTTGCCCACGTCTATTTCCGTCATTCGATTATCCGTTCAACACCCTCTACACACTCAGTGTCATCTGCTAGTCAGTGAGTCGTGTTAACTGCAATATGTCACAACGCCATCCAATCAATCACCGCTGCCTTCACTATGGACAACTGTTGATCCACCTGATCACGTTGGCGTGCCTCTGCAATACAGAGACCTCCTTCCTCTTCCCCATCCCATTGCAATTCTCCTTCGTAGACGAGCTGTCGTTGTGGTCGTCGTCGTCGTTGTGGTCGTCGTCGCCGCTACCCGCCCCATACCTCAGGGAGGTTCCCACAGAGGTCAGGGTGGAGTCCCAGCGGGATGCCCCGCGCCTCAACTCCTTGTGGACCATCTCCATGAAGCTGGGAGGCTCTGGGGCCCCAATGGAAGCCATGGACTGGGCTGATGATGAACAGTGCGCGGCGTCTGTGAGCTCTGGGCTTTCAGGGGGCGCCAGGAGTACTCTGGGCTTAGGGGGCACCGGTGGCTTGCCATGGGAGGTAGACTTGGGGCTAAGCGTGGCTGCTGCCTTGGGCTTAGGGGGCACAGGGGGCTTGGCTGAGTTCAGGCTGCTGCCTTGGAAGAGAAAGTAGGTGAGTGGGAGGGACTTGACCTGAGGCGACTTGACGTAGAGCTGCTTGGAGCGCTCGAGCTGCTCCAGGGCGGACAGGGCCATCCCTGGTATTGGGATACGGTAGCTGTGGATCTGAAAGTGAATCGAGTAAGGTACGTATTATGTCATAGTTTTACAAGCGTATTAGCGAACACCATGAAATCTCCTAGTGTTAGGCTTGCTACGGTGGTAGCATAGCAGGGGCCTTGTATGTGTGTATGCAAAACCGCAATGCGGTCCAAAGCCAAAGCGAGAACTTGTTGAGCCAAAGCGACAAGCGTAATGCCTAAACCTAACCATACGCTAAGCTTGAGGCCTGCCTCAGCCTAAGCGAGGGAGAACCTAGGTCTGGTTGTGAAGAAACAACGTGGCATGCATTAAATTAGCTAGACTGTGCAAAACTCTACCGGTGCACGCTACAGCACTGCGCACTTGTTAGGTATGCATGCGACGGCACACAAACACTATAATGGGCACTAGGCATCAAGCCGCGCACTTAGCGCCAAGTGACCCATCGCATATGGATCGATCTGGCAACGACTACGATTGTTGGGGGGGGGGGCAGCGAATGGACCTCCAATAAGGCCCCGAAATCGAGTGCCTATACGCCGTAGCCGACCCCATTCGAATGGGCGGTCGCGCGAGCGATCATCAAAAGGCCCGCGTGCGGATGGGCGACGGAGAGTGACACCCCCACTTTCGATCCAACAACAACACAACAGGACAATCGGCGCGGAATATCCATCCAGACAGCGAGAGAGGCACGCCTCCAGCTGTTATTACTACTCTTGCCACTTTTCGCGCGCGCGGCGGAACGTTTTATTCCGCCGATCCGCGCGGCACTTCTCTGCGCCCGCGTCTTTTGTTAAAGGTAGACGGGCAAAGCGCATAACTGGCCGGCTCTCACGCGCGACAATCGACTCTCCCGTCTGGAGTTGTAGTAGAGTAGCGCGGACGCACACACAATCCTTCCTACCCCCTTTTACTGCCGGGCGCGCAGGCGCACACACAAAACACGGCTGCACAAAAGGCCGCTTACCTGTGGAGGAAGGGGAATGAACCCGATAAGTGGGCGAGATTGCGCTCTTTTCCCCTTGCCACTACTCCCTCCCCCTCCCCCCCTCCCCCCTGCCGTGCCCGTACCTACAAGTGGGGGGGGGGGGGGACAGAGCAGTGGCAGGAAGCCTCCCTTCTGCTCCACCTTGGCCGCAGGTGTATCAAGTGGGGTGGCTGTCTATGGGGCGCGGCCCCGCCCGAGATTGCATCTGGCATGGGAAGCGCATACCCCATTGGTTCCCGTTCACTATTTTAGCTGGAACGGCGAGAAAATTCTGTATGATATCGGTTATATACAACCGGGATCAGAAATTATGTAAACGGGAGCATAATCTGATCCCGGTCTGATTAACAGGACCAGAAGTTAATCCCGTTCAGATAAACGGGAGTAACCCGTGATCCCTTTCAAAAATAGGAACGCGACCTGAACGGGAGCAAACAGATTTTTTAACCAGGAGCAAACAGGTGGCTGATCCCGTTTATTTTTTAAGCGTGCCAAAAAACATAATCGGGAACAGCGCACCATAACCGGGATCAGAAAAGTCTGGTTGGTCCCGTTCTGTTATCGGGATTTCTCTAAGCTGCAGAATGACCATAACCAGGAGCAGTGACCCAGCATACCTGGCATAATCGGGAGCATACATGGCAATTGTCCCGTTTATGATAACCAGGAGCTTAGGGACCCCTGGAACGCTCAGGGTGTAAACGGGAACAAACATAAACGGGATTAACTTTATATAACCGGGTCAAAACGATGTTAAGCGGGATCAACCATGTAAACGGGCCAAAAAGGCCAGCTTTAACAGGGAGCAGCCATCTGTATGATCACGGTTAAATAAACGGGTCAGCCAAATCAGGAACGGGAACCAGGGGGATACAAACACAAGAGCACACACACACACACAGTGGGAAGTTGACAGGACAGCGAACCCCAAACAGACAGCTCAGGCTGCGATAATGACGTTGCTTGACGTTGCGCTCACTCAATTGGGCGTCCGGGTGGCTTGTGGTTAGCGCGCTGGTCTATGAAGCGTCGCATACGCGCGATGCCAAGTTCAAATCCGGCTAAGCTCGCGAATTGTCTTTGCTTGTTATGAAACTCAAGTCGGTGTGCTTGCAATAGTGAAATGGGATGGATGATCTCTGCGACGATGTGTGATCTCATCCCAGAATGCGGTTGTTGATTGACATGATTGAATTGAGAGGAGACTGAGGGCAGAACGGGAAGAGGAAATAACTTCAGTTACTTCACTGACACCTGGTGGTTCCACTCTCACTCATCGTACTGGAAGACTAGCTCTTCTACCAAGCCCCCCCCCCCCAAATTGCAATAAGCTTGGAGTCAATGACCCTATGGGAAAAGCCGAATAACCATCAGTGAGTGGTTCCAAAGAGTCAACGTGTTTACCCTATGGCTAGCGACCCCCATCGATTGTTTATCCCCACAAGGGCTTTCCGCTAAGTCTAAGGCGCTGCCGTCTACTCTACCGTCACGGTTCAATCATACTACCATCCTACTCCACTCGACAGTAGCGCACATACAGTGGTATTGTATAGTCAAGGAGCCATAAGGTTGTGTTTGCTCTGTTCGCTAGAGCGGACTGTGTTTGCAGACGAAAGAGCGGGACCGACGGATTAGGCAAGCGGCGGCCGGGCGGCTTAGCAACTGGCGGCAGATTCAAAAGTTACAGTAGGATTCGATTAATGCTATAGAAGTATTGTGCAGGTACAGTACACCGGATTATTATGTACGCTTTGGTTTCTAACGGTTGCCTTTACGTAGGATTATTATAGAAGTGTATTCGCGATACACTAGTCGTGACAATTAGAACCTAGTTAAGAGTAAGCCTCTGCTTACACACTAGCAATGGGTTGGTTAACAAATCAATCGGGTACTGTAGTAACCCCCTCGGACTTACCGTCTTGTCTTTGTGTGTGAGTGTCTGTGTTTGGCAGCTGCGCGACGACGGGACAAAGACAGACAGCGCTTCTTTCTGTCTGTTTGACTTCTCCCCAAGTGAAAAGCCGCATGGGAGATGGGCCAAATAATGCGGATCATACACAAAGGGATTTGAATGAAATAGTGCGCGCGGTCCGGGGCGGCGGACCAGGAAGCGTCTTTCGAATGAAATCGGTATGAATAATGAGGCCCCGCCGCGCGAGCCGTTTGAATTGCGGCAGACGACGCCGTATTCGAAATTGAGGCACCGTTGAGTTGGTACACTTATGGCATACATACAAACGTGGTAGGTGAACTCTGTATGAAGCGTCACTTTTGGATTATGAATTTCGATCTCCGGGCTACAGTATCTTGTCAATAGAACTGGCCTTCCCGGTTCTGTATGAAGCTGTTTCGGTCATCTCGAGGAGTCTCGTGTAATTTGCTCCATATGTTAGATCAAATAGTAAAATGCATTTGTTCTAATACATAGTCCGAAATGCCGCACTTCGACCTTCGGGTGTTGCGCATATTGTATGTATTCTGTCCCTATGCATTTTGCACAACCCCAACGCAAAATTCGTCGAGCTTAAGTGTTATTTCAGCGCTAGGTACGCAAATCATTCTGTCGCCTTCGAGCAACACTGACACACCCATGGAAGAAGTGGGTGGGGACAAAGATTAAGCGGGTAATTCGTCCTCTCGCCCTATCAATTCTCCACTGCCCACTGTAAGCGCTAATGGGGGGGCACAATTTGTGGCGTCAGCAGAACGTTGACTTGACTTCGCAACGTGAGATAAGCCGCTCGCCGATTCGTTCGGCCAGTCGCGCCGCCCCAATTTTGTGGTTCATTTTGGAGTTCTGTAGAAGTGGTGGCGTTCTTTGGTTCGGGTAGTGCATAGTTACCGTATACCACCGAATCGAAATTCACAAACGTAGTTACGGTGCGCCCCAAGCCAAAAGGATGTCCGCACCCGTTTCGGAACCGCTCATTCTTGGCTTTCTTCCGGCCAGGGTAAGCTTCACTGTAATGTGCCAGTCGTAACTTGGATTTTGTCATTCGCCATAACTATAGTCCATTCAAGAAAGGCGTGCACTGGGTGGTTTTTCGAGTCTGCAGACTTTGTGCTTTGGGAAACCCCAATGATTTATACATTGTTGAATACCCCTGTCGGAGTGTGTTGGCGCGGTGCGTGTTTGGGCATAATCACGCAACACGCACCGGTTTGAGGAACACATGAAAATTTCGAGTTTTCGCGCAGGGTAGGCGATTCTGATAATTTTTAAACCAATTGTTTCACAAGGTGTCCTCATATCATATTTCAAATTTCAGCGAAATCGGTTGGCTACAGCGTTAGTTATGGCCTGCCGCGTGCACCCTACTTTGGCCCAAAATGGCCAAAATCGCCGAAATCGGCCAAAGAGGGTACACTTTTTTAATAACTCAAGAAAGCATTGGGGAAATTTCATTAAACGTTCCATGCATGAACTAGGATCAATTGTCTACACACTGGAACAAACCCCATCTTATTCGGCTGCGACACGCTCGAATACGACTTAAAGGTAATCAAAGAGACCCTAATTTTGGCCGAAACGACGCTTTTCGGCTGGATTGCAGATCGAGGCCGTCCAGCAGGCCGAAAAGCGTCGTTTCGGCCAAAAGTAGGGTCTCTTTGATTAAGTCGTATTCGAGCGTGTCGCAGCCGAATAAGATGGGGTTTGTTTCAGTGTGTAGACAATTGATCCTAGTTCATACATGGAACGTTTAAAGAAATTTCCCCAATGCTTTCTTGAGTTATTAAAAAAGTGTACCCTCTTTGGCCGATTTCGGCGATTTTGGCCATTTTGGGCCAAAGTAGGGTGCACGCGGCAGGCCATAACTAACGCTGTAGCCAACCGATTTCGCTGAAATTTGAAATATGATATGAGGACACCTTGTGGAACAATTGGTGTAAAAATTATCAGAATCGCCCACCCTGCGCGAAAACTCGAAATTTTCATGTGTTCCTCAAACCCGTGCGTGCTGCGTGATTATGCCCAAACACGCACCGCGCCAACACACTCCGACAGGGGTATTCAACAATGTATAAATCATTGGGGTTTCCCAAAGCACAAAGTCTGCAGACTCGAAAAACCACCCAGTGCAAGCCTTTCTTGAATGGACTTTATGTTTGTTGATTTGGTTATCCTGTCTGAGTAACAGTCTAGCAACAATTTAAAACGGGCGTTCGCATAGTGGAAGTATTTTACATTGCGGAATCATGCCAAATAAACCGCCAATGAATGTATTTTGAGTATCCCTTTAGCATTTTATACAGGAATATTTTAAACATCCCTCCAATTGGCATCCACATGTAACCTACAATATTTAATTACCCTATTGGGACAGAAGTGCGCCCAAACCGTTTCGACAATCTTACGCGACTCGGCTAGTAACACTTGATTCCTCAAAGCGACATGCACACCCTGATGTACTCATGAATACCCTATGCCATTTAAGACGTCCATCGTCTTAACGTCGGTGATTCACGCTGGTCTGCTGGGCATCGAGTTGACTCGCGGCTTGATCAGCCTGATATTTTTGTGGGTGCACTGTAGACTAACGATTTGACTAGACGACGCGATTGGGTGCCAATTTGGGAAGACGCATCAGATTGCATACTACCGGGTGTCCCAAAAAAAGTGAACACTTTTTCTCCAGCTCATAACTCGCTGCGAGGTTAGCAGATCTCAACCAAATTTTGCACGTACATACACTATAGTGTTCTTCTTCGATACACAAAATTACATCTGTAAAGTTCAGACACAAGCATAGTTACAGTCGGTCTAGTCTGGGACATGCAAAACCAACTTGATCCAAGCAGTCCCCGTGGTTCAAGACCACAAACATTAATCGAAAATAACTCAGACCAACACAGGGGGTTAACAAATCAAAGGGTGTCAAATTTGGAATCGGTATGCCCCATATTCACCTTAACAACAGCCTCCAGCCTGGCGCGAAAGCCAAAATCTTTCCTTCCCAAGAATGCACTCCGAAATCACGTCCTGCGGAATATCATCCCAGACTTGGCAAATTTCATTTTCAAAGCATCCAACAACACAACTGTTGTACTTTAGTATGTTTTATATCCATTTCGCATATCTATTTGCGTCAAAAACAGTTGCTGAAGCGAATCATCAAAAGATGTCACAATGCCTGAACTGCGCGCTGGCCGCGAAGAGATTTGAGCCTGACCGGCTTAATGCATGTAAGCCAAGCAATCCCGAACCGATTCGGCTCCAAGTTGTCATGCTCATCAACAACACATCAGGGCATGCGACTGCCAAGTTTTATCAAAATTGATTCACATGAGCGCAAGTTACGGGCTGGAGAAAAAGTGTTCACTTTTTTTTGGGACACCCGGTACATACTCCGGCATTCGGCTGTAAATGCGGAGCGCAGCGTTTTTGCGCAGCTCCAGTTTTCTTAATCATGCCTCGTTTCAGCATTCCCAAGAAGGCAAAAAAGTTTCTAATGAAGTACTACGGTGTCTCCAAATGCGCTTGCCCACTCGTCCCGTACGGTTTTATACCGTGATGAGTTATGGCGATTTGCCGTTGCAGCGGTGGATCGATACTGATTCCGCCCCTGGAAGTGGTCGCCGCTTTCGTCGTTTTCGGCACGACCATCTACGCTCTTATCAGCTCCTCCAATCAGGGCTACTTCATGGCACCCATGGCCTTAACTCACGTGCGTATAGACAGGAGTGCAAATCATTTGCGCCAGTTTGCTATGCAATAATATTCTGGAATTCACATTTGCGCATGAACCGCTATCCAAGCTTCCAACTTGAAAATGGGTTCTGGTGTCCAGATACTACACAACCGTTCAAAATTTGCGAATAACTTCTCCATTTGGCGCACAAGTCACATTCTGTAGATCTACAATAGATCCAGCTACAAGTAGTGGCAGTGCGATTCTGTGGTTGTTCTCTTTTAAACGCTGGCAAATCAGTTCTACACACTTCAGGTCGGCCTTGGGATTGCCAGCGTCGTGTTCATGGGCATGTTCTTCTTCATGTCGTTCCAGAGCCTGCTATGTTAGTGCCCTACACGCTTTACCTTATGTTACTGTGATGCCACCCCCCCCCCCCCCCCCTTCTGCTGCGAAAACTGGTGTTGCACGCGAAATTGCGTCAAATTGTGGTTTAGCCAAACCATGCGACAAGTGACATGATTTTTGATAGGCGCTTCTTTCCAAAATTTAGCAGTTTCGTTAAACACCATTGAAAAGGTCACTCACCCCCTTCCATTCCCCCCTCTCAATTCAAATCGATTGGCGCTTGCACTAATTGGTCTCATACAAAACACATTCGCACTTCAGCGCTTCTCATGCTGTTCCTGATCCCTCCGCTCTTCGGCTTCTTCCTCTTTGAAGTGTTCAGCGGCTATGGGGTCATCACTCTGGGCCTATTCTTTGTCAATAACTCCCGCAACGCCTATTTCTACATGCTGCCCTTCTATGGTCATCAGCAGCCGCCCTATATGGGGAACTCTGCTGCGATGGAGAAAGGGCTTCAGATGGTGAGCTGAACTGTTACTTCAACTGCCAATTGTTCGAATTTGTTTGGACTTGGCATCTGCGACCGATCGAACACTGACGAAGCAGCGTCAGTAAGCGATCGCTGGGAAAGCTGGAGACCGCGTCTCGCACGCACATCAACATTAAGTTGGTATTGAACTTGTGATGTTTCAGTGTAACGCTTACGTTTAAGTGAATTGTGTTGGCGAGTGTTCATGCAAATTCGATGGTAACTTACGTTGTTTTGAACTTTTCAAGATCTTTTAATTAAGTTGAAATTTTGAACTCTCTGCTCTTGTGCGGCACGCACAATCCCCTATGTATCTGCACTGTTTGCGCTGTTCGCAATACAGTACATTAGAATTCAACGTAGTTTCGTTGGTGCTTCAGCCCAACGATTTCACGCCATTCCAACAACACGACTCGCCGCCACCCGTGCTCACCCCTGAAGCCTTCCATGGTCCCATGGCCGTCCCAGAGAAACCTCAGATGACCGCCCAGTGGCTGAGAAGCAAACCGGTGGCCCCACACGCTCCAATGCTCATCTATCCTGACAAGGTGAAGAGCTACTGAAGGACGAAGAAGCAAGCAAGTTACTGACTGTGCTGTGACAATGGTGTGAGGTTGCACAGATGTGTAACGACAAGTACTAGGTATGTACCAAACAAGCCGCTCAAATCCGTTTGCTGTTGGACTTGACGTCACTGGGTCAAATCGAGCTGTGCCTACAATGTATGTCGCTAATACAGTTCCCTCCTACTCTACCAATTGCGCAATCAATCGCCGAGGGTGGCAATGTTCACAATTTAGGATCAATTCCTCGTGTATTGGGTGTGGATGTGCATAAAAGCGCTCTTCTGCTGAAGACAGTCGCCACTGCTGTGTGCTGTCTCGCTTTCAAGTTGCCGCCACAGCCACCCCGTCAAAGCCCAGCAAATTACGATTATGTACCTTTCGAGATGTAACGGCAGCACAGAGCGACCTTATCAGCGCAACCCTTCTGCACAGTTCACTTCTGCAGCGCAAGCGTACATTGTTGTACGAGAGCTTTTTGAGCGGCAGATGCGAATGCCGTTGTTTTAGTCAACGCTTTATTGCTCTGTAGCCGTGCGTAGCAGCAGATGATAAGGCAGGCCTCGTCTCAACTGCAATAGCTACAACGGCAGCTGCTGAATAGGACTGAAACCAAAGGCAGGTTTCTATCCCTTTCTGGCACAGTGGTTTACTATTGCCGTCGTCAACTGTAGTTTTGCATCTCCTATTGTGGACATTGGCCGATGTCTAAAATCCACAAAACTCACGAAAATATCGGCTGCGCAGTACATTCTGAGCACTAAGGAGTAACTGCAGGTAACTGCAGGTCACTTTTGTGGACATTTCGCACTGTCGTTTCACCATTCACTGCAGGGCTGTCGCTGTGACAGTCTAAGGTGTATTCAGAGGCGTGGGAGCTGGTGCGATGGTAAATGCAGGCACTGGCAAGGGCACAGTGGTCAAACGACTTTAGATAAATCTGAATCATTGATAATACCTATGGCCTGCCATTCTCTTCGAAACAATGGGCAAAAGCCTAAAACGTTCGCTCTGCAGTGTATCGTGCGTCCAAACAAGGAACGATTGATGGCGTTTCACTGCGTGTCACGCGCACGCGTGTTTTTGCGCAACATTGCACAGTACATTCTTCTTCTTTCTGAGCACTATGGAGTGGAAACTTCGCCCTACTGTGTCGCCACACCATTCACTGAAGAGCTGTCGCTGAGAGACTGGCGTGTATTCAAAAAGTCCTGTTGTGTATCGTGCCTCCAAACGCTGAACGATTGATGACGTTTTCTGACGCAACCTCCAACGCCAACGCTGAGGCCAACGCTGATGCCGCGACGCCAACGCATATGAGCCTACGCATCAGTACAATCGTTGATCATATCTCTAGCAGCGGCCCATCAACCGCCTCCCAGCCAAAGAATCCTATAGTGCGTTCAGTGCAGCGAAGTATCGGTGCGTAGGGTGTGATAGCGGCAGAGCGCTTGCGTTTTGTTGGTTTTGGATCATTCTCTTCGAAATAATGGGGAAGAACAAAGGCGATCGGCAGAGGCGACAATCTCAGCGGCTGCTTATGAAGAAAAGGCGCGGTGAAGAGACTGGAGAAGAAACGGCACAGCGTCTGCACCTTGATGCGGCGCGACAATCGTCGTCACGGGCGAAGGAAGGCGACCAACAGACGGCGGAACGTCTGAAACTCCAGGCGAAGAGGCAGTCGTCGTCGAGGGCGAAGGAAGGCGACCAACAGACGGCGGAACGTCTGAAACTCCAGGCGAAGAGGCAGTCGTCGTCGCGGGCGAAGGAAGGCGACCAACAGACGGCGGAACGTCTGAAACTCCAGGCGAAGAGGCAGTCGTCGTCGCGGGCGAAGGAAGGCGACCAACAGACGGCTGAACGTCTGGAACTGCAGGCGAAGAGACAGTCGTCGTCGCGGGCGAAGGAAGGCGACCAACAGACGACTGAACGTCTGAAACTCCAGGCGAAGAGACAGTCGTCGTCGAGGGCTGTGGAAAGCGAGGAGCAGACGGCCAAACGTCTGCAGTTGCAGGCGGCGAGACAGTCGTCGTCGCGCGCAGCAGAGAGCGAGGATCAGACGACCAACCGTCTCCACTTGGACTCGGCTCGGAAGTCGACGTCGCGCGCAGCCGAGAGTGATGAGGCGCGTCTCAAACGGCGTCAATCAAACGCAGATCGTGAGAAGAGACGCCGGAAGCGACAGAGGAAAGAAGAATTGGGTAGGCTGTTGAAGTTGGAAACTTTCACCTCATTTCTGCTCAATTATGTAGATACAAACCCGTTTGTTTGGTTCTACGTACGTAGTATGTGTCCAAATCACTACACCTTCAGGGTTCGGCCCTTACGACGATAAAGAGTACGCTGACAGGGAGAAACAGAAGTGCAGCCTGGACCTGGCCTGTAAACACTGCGCTGCTCTCTTCCTTGACAGCGAGAGGCTGACTGCTTCATCAAAGAAGAATCCCAAATTTGGTCGGCAGTGCTGCGCTGAAGGGAGCGTCAAACTGGATCCCCTGCCTTGCCCGCCAGAGCCACTTCAGCAGCACCTCACGTCAGACAACGAGTTTAGGTACGATACGATGAGAGCCATGCATTTAGTGGCGTCTGCCAATGAATTCGTTGAGTGATTACAAACTTCAACTGTAGGCACGCCGCTTCGTGTAGTCACTCGTGACTTTGGTACAGAGCATCGCATGCGCTGAAGAATTCACGAATAATGAATGCCTATCTTGCAGACGCAACGCCCTTCTCTACAATAACGCATTCGCGTTCACGTCCACTATGGCGAGTATAAACGAAGGGCTGCAGCAAGGGTCAGCGCCGCCGACGTACAGACTGAGAGGAGAGATGTACCACAAGTATGAAATTGTTCTTTCAGCTGCTGTTTTGTGTTGATCAGTTTGTAAGTATTGGTTGAAGGTGACGCTTCTTTCCATTCAGAGTGGGCTCACTGGTACCAAAAGAAGGCGACACGCAGCGCTACGCGCAAATATATTTGCTTGAGCCAGCTGCGCAACTCAAAATTAGAAGTTCGAGCAAAAAGTCTGGACCACAGTTGAAAGAGGACACTTTGAACGATATCCAACAGACGTTGCTCAAAGTTAACCCATACGCCTCTCTTTTGAAGAGCGCAGGCGAGAAGCTAAAGGATGAGGAAGGAAACGTCTGTGAATTGGAGGTTAGTCTAAGCAGCACCAGTATTATACATATACATACAGCATTGTACTTCTTCGCGAAACGGCTGGCTGCGGATTTAGTCATTCACGCTATTCAGTTGCGAATTTACGGCGGCGTGTTGGACAAGCAGCACCGCACCTACAACAAGCCCACATGTGACGAAGTGGCAGCGATCTTGGTGGAAGGCAGTAGTGACTCCAGAGAGAATAGCGACCAGTATTTCGTGGCCATGAACACGAAAGAAGGTGTGAAGGCACTCTACCTCTATGTATGAATATCAGCCGTGAGATATCTAATTTGGTATTGATGCAAATGACCTCCTTGGACAGGCCTTAAAACTGTGCCGCAGCTGTCTTCTGCCCTTGAAACTCTACGATTCCCACTGCTATATCCCTACGGGACGACCGGATACACACCCCTGCTTAAGAAAAGCGGCAAAGGAGACCAAAAGCAAAAGGTCTGTGTCCAGAGGCTCTCTATTCCACTCTGTCACACTGCACGAATCCTCCAGTGACCTGGCGGCATAGTGTTCATGACGGCTTCTTAAAGAGTGCCTTGGACGTTTTATGGTTTCTTTGCCATCAGGAACTTGCAAAAACCGCCCCCACCCCATCCCCCTGACGTCGTGTCAATCGTGGTTACAAATCACATACCTAAGTCAAATGCGTGTCTCACATATGGGAAACCAACTGTCACGCTGTTCAGATGACTCTGGCGGACTATTTGCACTATCGGCTGGCCATTCGCCCTTCTATAGGCCCCCTAATGCCACACACAGGTGGCAGACTCTTCTGTGCCTGGGCAGTCATGCAGGCTGCCAGGTTGGAAAGAGACAGACTTCACTTCCATCAGCAAGATACCCAGCAGAGCAAGTACAGAATCGAAAGCCGAATAGGTTTGTTGCTACCCTTGCTACATGGAGGTGTGAGTCTGGAGGATGACTGTACAAAATCTGCAACTTGCAGGAATCGCGGACGCGGTCGCACATGGATACACTGAGGCCGAGCAAGTTGGTCGCCGTGTCATTCTGAGCAGTTCCTTTGTCGGCGGCCCTCGATACATGCAACAACAGTTTATGGTATGATCATTACAGATAGCTGAACACGGTGCAAGAGTGTGTCCGTCTGTTTGTTTGTCTGTAAACGCTCTAGCGCTCGCCACAGTTGACGGATCGCGATGATCTATAGCTTAAACTGACTGTCATAACATGTAGTTTTGCACCTCCTATTTTAGAACTTTGACCGAAGACTAAATTCCACAATATTTCGCAAATATCGACTGCACCAGTACATTCTGACTGCAAAAGGCACCACACTCTGTGATTGACACTTGATTTCGCACCAAAAGAGCTATACAGTGTCACCATTCATGACAGAGTTGGCGTTGTGAGACTCCAAAGTGTATTCGCAGGCACTGCATGCACTGGCAGGGGCACAGCATCAAACTGCTTTTGATCTATGTCAAATGTCTTTAGATCTATCTGAAATCTCCTATGGGCTAAACCCAAATGTCTATGGGCTAAACCCAAGTGCCTATTGTGTATTTACAGGCACGGGAGCTGGTGCGAGCATAAATGCTGGCACTGGCAGGGGCACAGTGTCAAATGTCTTTAGATCTATCTGAAATCTCCTATGGGCTAAACCCAAATGTCAATGGGCTAAACCCAAGCGTCTATTGTGTATTCACAGGCACGAGAGCTGTCGCACGCCTAAATGTAGGCACTGGCAGGGGCACAATGTCAAATGTCTTTAGATCTATCTGAAGTGTTCTACGGGCAAAACCCAAGTGACTACGGGCCAAACCCAAGCATCTATTGTGTATTTACAGGCACGGGAGCTGGCGAGATCCTAAACATAGGCACTGACTATCATACGTGTAAGCGCCAACCGGCCAGGGGGGGGGGGGTCGGGGGGGGGGGGGGTATAGGACTCCTCAGGGGGGGGGGGGGGGGGTCTGAGGTCCCTGTAGGGGGGGTCAAATGACCTAAAAATTTTGCTAAAAAAGTACCAAAAAGTAAGCAAATTTTGCAAAAATAGGCCAAAAAGTGCCAAAAATCGCTTAATTTTGGTCAAAAATGTCCAAAATATAGCGCCGCAGGCGAAAATTTTGCTATTTTCAAGCGCCGCAGGCGAAATTTTTGCCATTTTTAAGCGCCGCAGGCGAAAATTTTTGAAAATTCTAGGGGGGGGGGGTCTTTTGGGGAAGGCGGGAGGGGGGTACCTGGGGGGGGGGGGTATGGGGGGGGGGTACACTTTCGGCTAGGGGGGGGGGCTTACCCCCCCCCCCCCCCCCCCCCCCCCCCCCCCCCGGTTACACGTATGCTGACTATGGCACAGGGTCTAACGACCTGAGATCTAACTGCAGTGTCCTGCAGTGATGGAATTTGATGATTGCGTTATCTCCTTCATGCTCTGCAGATTACCCGTACGCTATTGACCATAGAGATTCTCCTACGGGCTAAAGGCTCTAGTCCTATATACTAAGCGGCAAAGAGTGTGTTTGTTTGTTTGTTTGTTTGTCTGTTAACACGATAACTCTCGACAGCCTTGACGGATTGCGATGATCTATACATCAGAAGAACCGTCGTCCTCTGTAGTTTCGCATCTCCTATTGTGGACATTGGCCGATGTCAAAATTCCACAAAAATTGCAAAAATATCGACTGCACAGTACATTTCTGAGCACTATGGAGTGACTGCATGCCACTTTGGCGGGCATTTCGCGCTATTGTGTCACCATTCACTGCTGAGTTGTCGCTGTGAGACTCTGAGGTGTATTTAGAGGCAAGGGAGCAGGTGCGATGTTAAATGCAGGCACTGGCAAGGGCACATTGTCAAACAACCTTAGATCAATCTGAAAACACCTATGGACTAAATGCAAACATCTATGTGTTAACTGTTAAAGTAACTCACCGAATTGCCCAACTCACGGTGAGTTGTGGTGAGTTGCGGTGAGTTGGTGCAAAACGGACTAGTTCTGACCATTTTGACTAGTCCGTCAAAATAACGGACTAGTCTAAACGTATTTTGGACTAGTTTGTTTTTTCCAATTTTTGGTGTCCGTTTTTGGAGCACTCCAAATTGCCACCTGAAATGGCAAAATTACCTGTCCATGTGAAATTGACGGACTAGTTCGTCAATTTTGGCGAACTACTCCGTCAATTTTGGCGAACTAGTCCATCACTTTTTGGCGAACTAGTCCGTCAATTTTTGGCGAACTAGTCCGTCAACGCCTACATGGTACTAGTCCGCACATTCTTCCTCTGTGCTGACACATCCGTTTGATGTTGGTGTTGCTACAGTGTATAGACTACTCCATACAACACGTGAAGCTCGATTGCTGTGATCACTGAATGGCGCAGTCAGAATAACCAATGACTACTCTGCAACGTAGGTGCACTTTGAGTACTACTCTGTTGTTTCTTCACCCTTGTTGACAGAACAATTTTGTAATTGCGTGTTGATTCTAGTGTACGCCCCACCAGAGCACAAGGCTTGCACGAGCATGACAGCACATAGCCAGACGGACTAGTCCAGACTTTCTATTTGTTTGCAGCACACTTGCCAGTTGTAACACTTGGCTTGGCGCATGAAGATGGACTAGTCCAGAATATCCATTCTATCGCACAAGACAAGGCAGGACCGTGTGCCCCACCAGAGCACGAGGCTTGCACGAGCATGACAGCACATAACCAGATGGACTAGGTAGTCCAGACTTTCTATTTGTTTGCAGCACACTTGCCAGTTGTAACACTTGGCTTGGCGCATGAAGATGGACTAGTCCAGAATATCCATTCTATCGCACAAGACAAGGCAGGACCGTGCGCCCCACCAGAGCACGAGGCTTGCACAAGCATGACAGCACATAGCCAGACGGACTAGTCCAGACTTTCTATTTGTTTGCAGCACACTTGCCAGTTGTAACACTTGGCTTGGCACATGAAGATGGACTAGTCCAGAATATCCATTCTATCGCACAAGACAAGGCAGGACCGTGCACCCCACCAGAGCACGAGGCTTGCACGAGCATGACAGCACATAGCCAGACGGACTAGGTAGTCCAGACTTTCTATTTGTTTGCAGCACACTTGCCAGTTGTAACACTTGGCTTGGCACATGAAGATGGACTAGTCCAGAATATCCATTCTATCGCACAAGACAAGGCAGGACTGTGTGCCCCACCAGAGCACAAGGCTTGCACAAGCATGACAGTGCATAGCCAGACGGACTAGGTAGTCCAGACTTTCTATTTGTTTGCAGCACACTTGCCAGTTGTAACACTTGGCTTTGCATATGAAGATGAACTAGTCCAGAATATCCATTCTATCGCACAAGACAAGGCACCGTGTGCCCCACCAGAGCACAAGGCTTGCACGAGCATGACAGCACATAGCCAGACGGGCTAGGTAGTCCAGACTTTCTATTTGTTTGCAGCACACTTGCCAGTTGTAACACTTGGCTTGGCACACGAAGATGGACTAGTCCAGAATATCCATTCTATCGCACAAGACAAGGCAGGACCGTGTGCCCCACCAGAGCACAAGGCTTGCACGAGCATGACAGCGCATAGCCAGACGGACTAGGTAGTCCAGACTTTTTATTTGTTTGCAGCACACTTGCCAGTTGTAACACTTGGCTTGGCACATGAAGATGGACTAGTCCAGAATATCCATTCTATCGCACAAGACAAGGCAGGACCGTGTGCCCCACCAGAGCACAAGGCTTGCACGAACATGACAGTGCATAGCCAGACGGACTAGGTAGTCCAGACTTTCTATTTGTTTGCAGCACACTTGCCAGTTGTAACACTTGGCTTGGCACATGAAGATGGACTAGTCCAGAATGTCCATTCTATTGTACAAGACAAGGCAGGACCGTGTGCCCCACCAGAGCACAAGGCTTGCACGAGCATGACAGCGCATAGCCAGACGGACTAGGTAGTCCAGACTTTCTATTTGTTTGCAGCACACTTGCCAGTTGTAACACTTGGCTTGGCACATGAAGATGGACTAGTCCAGAATATCCATTCTATCGCACAAGACAAGGCAAGACCATGCGCCCCACCAGAGCACGAGGCTTGCACGAGCATGACAGCACATAGCCAGATGGACTAGTCCAGACTTTCTATTTGTTTGCAGCACACTTGCCAGTTGTAACACTTGGCTTGGCACATGAAGATGCACTAGTCCAGAATATCCATTCTATCGCACAAGACAAGGCAAGACCATGCGCCCCACCAGAGCACGAGGCTTGCACGAGCATGACAGCACAAAGCCAGACGGACTAGTCCAGACTTTCTATTTGTTTGCAGCACACTTGCCAGTTGCAACACTTGGCTTGGCGCATGAAGATGGACTAGTCCAGAATATCCATTCTATCGCATCCTGAACTACTCCATACTCACGTTTCGCCATTTGGTGATATCTGTGTGGAGGGTATTGTGTGTAACATCTGGACAAGTACTCTGTTTTGAGCGAACTAGTCCGTCAAATTTGGGCGAACTAGTCTGTCAAATTCGTTGTTGTGTCCGTTGAAGTTTGCGACGGACCCCAAAAATGGCATTTCGACTGGTGGAAAACAGGTAGCGGATTAGTCCAAATGACACAGTCGTGCAGACAGACTAAACCAAATGGCAAGCCGATCACTGAACGGACTAGTCAAAACGAGATTTTTTGCCAAAAAATTTTCGAGAGTAGTCCAAAAAGCACCCAACTCACCGCAACTCACCGCAACTCATGGTGAGTTGGCCCGCCCATATATGGGCGGTGAGTTACTTTAACAGTTAAACTTAGTGTATTCTGGGGCATGGGAGCTGGTGCATCCCTAAATGCAGGTACTGGCAAGGGCATAGTGTCAAGTGGCTTGAGCTCTATCTGAAAAGTCCAATGGACTGTTGTGAGCAGTGGCTGTGCACCATGGGCTGATACACGTTGTGAGCAGTGGCTCACTGTGCACAACTCAATAGGCTTTAGGCTATAGAGAATCTACTACGGGCTAAAGGCTCTAGTCCTATATACTAAGCGGCTAACGGTGTCTGTTTGTCTGTCCAAACACTTTTCGCCATAACTCTCGACACTGTTGATGGATCGCGACGATCTATACATCAAACCGACCGTCCATCTGCTCCGCTTCTCGCCAGCCATGTCTTGACTTTGGGCATTTGCTGAATCACCAGAAATCAGCAAATATCGACTGCATAGCATTGTTTGTTGGTTTGTTAGCACGACAACTGTTAACAGGGTTGATGGATCCTGGTGATCTATAGATCAAAAGAACCGTCGTGGTCTGTAGTTTTGCATATCCTATTGTGGGTGTAGGCTGATACCTAAATTCCGCAAAATTGCGAAAGTATTGACTGCATAGCACATTCTGAGCACTATAGAGTGAATGCATGCCACTTTGGTGTTACTTTTGTGCTTTTTGCTAATGAGTTGTCACTGTGAGACACTGAGGTGTATTCAGAGGCATGGGGGCAGGTGCAATAGTAAATGCAGGCACTGGCAGGGGCACACTGTCAAACGACTTTAGATCTATCTTAAATCACCTATGGGCTTAGCACAAGTATTGGGTGATTGAAATCAGTGTATTCTGAGGCACAAGAGTTGGTGCAACCATAAAGTCAGGCACTGGCAGGGGCTCAGTGTTCAATGGCTTTTGATCTGTCTGGTCCTCTTGTGGGCAGTTGTAAGCAGTGGCTGGGTGACACAGGTCAGCACATTGGTTCCCTAAGTATGTGCAATCACCACAGGCTATAGGGTCTAGCTTATCTCCTACGGGCTTAAGGCTCTAGTCCTCTATACTAAGCGGCTAACGATGTCTGTGGAGATGTGGTACCATACGCTCTATTCAATTACTGGCCGCTTCGCGCGCTTCACGCGTTCAGTAGAAGCGGTACGCTATACGCTCGGTGTGCTGTAGCCCAAAGCCACTGCGCGCAAGCGCGCAATTGACGTGCGTTCTGATAAGCGTCAAGGCGAAACAGTGAATGAAAGATCAATAGCTCAGCGTTTAAGGCGTCGGTCTATAAATCGTGAAGTCCCTGGATCAATCCCCAGCCAGTAGCGTTCTTTTTGCTGCTGACGAATTGATTTGAAAAGTTTTGTTTTGCCATTCCATCAATCGTCATGACACGCAAAAGGGTCGAATCATGCAATGCACTTGAGAACGTCATCAGCAAGCGACGAATTGTGCAGAACAGTTGCCGTCCGCCGGGAACGAACGATCCAATGGTCGTCAGACTTGCGAGCAGTAGTGGTGAGCGATCTGTCTGATTCAAATGTGCTTGAAAACGTCAGCGGCTAGCGATTAACCGCACAGAACAGTTGCCACCTGCCGCGAACGAACGATTGAACGGTCGTCAGACTTGCGAGCAGTGATGGTGAGAACGTCAGCGGCAAGCGGGCAACCGCACAGGACAGAACAGTGGCCATTAGCCGCGAACGAACGATCACTGCATCTTCTGGCCTGTGGCTGCAGGCCATGGAACGTTTCATGTTTTGAACAGTGTTCTGAGTAGTGGCTAATGGCTATAACACATGGATCATTGCATGTCTGACCAGTGAATGTGGGGCGTGGAGCGAAGCGCGCGGTATAATTCGTTTGGTCATCAGCCGCTAACAAACAATCGAATGCTCATCAGACTTGCGAGCAATAGTGGTGAGAACATCAGCGGCAAGCGATCAACCGCACAGAACAGTTGTCATCAGCCGCGAATGAACGATCGAACGGCCTTCAGACGTGTGAGCAGTGGTGGTGAGGTGAGCGATCTGTCTCATTCAAATGGGTACTGGGTCGTTTTGGCCACACGGACATTTTGGCCACACGGATGCGTCATTTTGGCCAATGGTCATATTGTCCACACGCTGCGTCATTTTGGCCACAGGGCGCGTCATTCTGGCCACACGCCGCGTCGTTTTGGCCAAACTCTGTGAAAGCGACATCAAAAGGCGCTCGTGTGTGTACTATGGTACGCCATGGCAATACACAGCTAACTACCGTAAATTCTCTAATAAACGGGCACTCTCTAATTGACGGGCACTCTCCAATAAACGGGCAGGGTAGACACCTCTCGAAACAATAGACGGGCCGCCCGTTTATTGGAGAATTTACGGTAAATACGCATTAAGCGTTCCCTGACAGACCGCGCAGGTTTTAGAACAATGGCACTTGTTTGTTAACTGTGAGAAATATGACAAATATCTACGACTTTTCGTGGAAAGAGACTCAGTTTGGAAAGAGGCCGTTGCTTGTTTACAGTAGTCGTCGATGGCCTTTGAAGGTGTTGGAGTTTTCGTGGAAGTCTAGCAGAAATGGCACTGACTACTACCGCTGCAACGACTGTCGTCGGGTCGAATATAAAGACAAATCGGAACAATATAGAGACAAGGGACAGTCCACACTACCAAATCGGGAAGTGGATTCAGCAGTTTCCCTCTCCTTCCTCCTTGGCTGCAAAAGCAAGTCATGATGGAACTGACCACTGAGGGACCAATTGACACCAATCGGCCAATTGTCGGCGACGCAGTCGTCGATGGGAAAACAAAACCGCCACTTTCGCAACGTACTACCGGAACTTTTGGACGCGTGCGGACATTCGTAGAACCCTCTGTCGGCCAATTCCTTCACGTCTCCCAGATGGAGCACAGCGCGGCTGCTGGCAAAACGAGGCGTCTTCTGGACCCCGCCTACCTGCCAGCGTTGCGTGATCAGTCGGCCAGAGAGAAAGGGCACCGAATTCAGAGGGAGAAGGAGCACTTCCTTCTGCACCTTCAGAACTGCCAGGCGCAACACGGCACCTTCCTGACTCCCGCCAACATCGCCTACTACCTGAAGGCCGTCGGATGCCCGCTCACGCCCAAACAACCCAAGGAAAACAACACCTAGAGCAAGCAGACGTTTGACGATCTCTGTGAATTGTTGCTGTGCCATGCTTGCTTTACTTGCAAATTTCTACGACCGCAAACCTTTGTCGGAAGGTAGAATTAATCACGAGTTTATGGTCACATTTGGCCAAAATGACATACTGTGTGGCCATAATGACGCAGCCTTTGGCCAAAATGACGCTCCTGTGTGGCCAAAATGACCGTGTGGCCAAAATGTCCATGTGGCCAGAATGTCCGTGTGGCCAAAATGACACAGAATCATTCAAATGTGCTTGAGATTGTTAGTGGCAAGCGGTCAACTGCAAACAGCAGATGCCATCAGCCGTGAACGAGAACAAACGATCACTGGATCTTCTGACCAGTGACTGCAGGCCAAGGAGTGCTGCATGTTCTGACCCAGTGGCTGTGACCTTCTGACTCAGCAGCTGTGGGCAATGGGCTGTTGCATATTGAAATACAGGGCGTTTTTTTAGACAACCACATTTTGAACTTGAATAACTTTGGCTGGCGTCGTTGGTAAGCCCTGAAATTTTCACAGTCTAAAGCTAAAACCTGAGCAATTTTTTTACCGTTGGTCCGAAAAATTTATGTTGCGCACACCACAAATTTCAGCGCGTCGAATTTTAGGGCAGATTTCCAGCAACTGGCAGAACTCGGTACGCCATAACTCGGCCGTTACTTAACCGATTTCACTGAAACCAACGGCAAGTTGTAGTCCATACAATAACCTATTAGTTGGTTTGCAACGCGAATCTGTGGCTGTTACGCCGCTCACGCTACGGCGTTTCAAGTGTGACCGGAACGTGCATCAGCCGCCTTCTGACTCAATTTCGTGAAAAGACCAAAACACGCACGCCTTTGAAGCGACATAGCGTGAGCTGCGTAATAGCCACAGATTCGCGTTGCAAACCAACTTATAGGTTATTGTATGGACTACAACCTGCCATTGGTTTCAGTAAAATCGGTTAAGTAACGGCCGAGTTATTGTGTACCGAGTTCTGCCAGTTGCTGGAAATCTGCCCTAAAATTCGACGCGCTGAAATTTTTGGTGTACGCAACATAAATTTTTCGGACCAACGGTAAAAAAATTGCTCAGGTTTTAGCTTTCGACTGTAAAAATTTCAGGGCTTACCAATGATGTCAGCCAGAGTTATTCAAGTTCAAAATGTGGTTGTCTAAAAAAAACGCCCTGTATAAGCTACAGCAAGTCTCTTTTGGACTATAGAGTATCTATGGGCTATGGGCCTATGGGCTAAAGGCACTAGTCCTATATACTAAGCGCCATAGAGTGTGTCTGTCTGTTTGTTTGTTTGTTTGTTTGTTAACACGATAACTCATGACACGGTTGACGGATTCTGGTGATCTATGGCTCAAAAGAACCGCCTTGGTCTGGAATAGTGCATCTCCTATTGTGGACTTTTGCTGATTACTAAATTCCACAAAAATCACGAAAATATCGACTGCACCGCACATTCTGGTCACTCAGGAGTGACTGCAAGTCACTATCGAGCAGATTTCGGGCTATTGCGTCACCATTCACTACAGTATAGTCGCTGTGAGACTCCGAGGTGTATTTGGAGGCACGGGAGCAGGCGCGATGGTAAATGCAGGCACTGGCAGTGGCACAGTGTCAAGTGACTTTTGATCTACCTGAAATGTCTTACGGGCTAAAGTCAACGGGCTAACTCCAAGTGTCTATTGTGTATTGACAGGCACAGGAGCTGGCGCGATCCTAAACGTAGGCACTGGCAGGGGCACTGTGTCAAATGACTTGACATCTAACTGTAATGTCCTGCGGTGCACTGAATTTGATGATTGCATTATATCCTTCATGCTCTGACAAGCGCAACCCAAAGCAGAAAAGAGGCGACCAGATTGCCCATGCGCTTTGACCATAGAGATTCTCCTACGGGCTAAAGGCTCTAGTCCTATATACTAAGCGGCATAGAGTCTGTTTGTTTGTCCGTCTGTTAACACGATAACTCTAGCTACAGTTGACGGATCGCGATGATCTATGGCTTAAACTGACCGTCGCGACATGTAGTTTTGCACCTCCTATTGTGGACTTTGGCCGATGACTAAATTCCACAATATTTCACAAATATCGGCTGCGCCAGTACATTCTGAGCACAGAAGGCTCCGCGCGCTGCGATTGACGTTTGATTTTGCGCCAAAAGCACTCTACAGTATCACCATTCATGACAGAGTTGTCGTTGTGAGACTCCAAAGTGTATTCACAGGCACTGCATGCACTGGCAGGTGCACAGCATCATACTGCTTTGGATCTATGTAAAATGTCTTTAGATCCATCTGAATTCTCTTACGGGCTAAACCCAAATGCCTACGGGCTAAACCCAAGTGTCTATTGTGTATTTACAGGCACGGGAGCCGGTGCAAGCCTAAAAGTAGGTACTGGCAGGGGCACAGGGTCGAATGGCTTGAGATCTATCTGAAATGTCCTACGGGCTAAACCCAATTGTCTAAAGGCTAAATCCAAGCGTCTATTGTGCATTTGCAGGTACGGGACTGATGCAATCCTAAATGCAGGCACTGGCAGGGGCACAGGGTCAAATGGCTTGAGACCTATCTGAAATGCCCTACAGGCTAAACCCAAGTGACGACAGGCTAAACTCAAGTTTCTATTGTGTATTTACAGACATTGGAGCTAGTGCGATCCTAAATGCAGGCACTGGCAGTGGCACAGTATCAAATGATTTGGGATGTAACTGTAACATCCTGCGGTGGGCTGAATTCGATGATGGCATTATCTCCTTCATGCTCTGCAGATTACCCATGGGCTATTGACCATAGACCATTCTCCTACGGGCTAAACACCACTAGTCCTATATACTAAGCGCCGTAGAGTCTGTTTGTCTGTCTGTTTGTATGTTAACATGATAACTCTAGCTACAGTTGACGGATCGCGATGATCTATGGCTTCAACTGACCGTCGTGACAAGTAGTTTTGCACCTCCTATTGTGGACTTTGGCCGATGACTAAATTCCACAATATTTCACAAATATCGGCTGCGCCAGTACATTCTGAGCACAGAAGGCACCGCACACTGCGATTGACATTTGATTTCACGCCAAAAACACTTTACAGTGTCACCATTCATGAGAGAGTTGTGAGACTACAAAGTGTATTCGAAGGCACTCCATGCACTGGCAGGAGCACAGCATCAAACTGCTTTGGATCTATGTCAAGTGTCTTTAGATCCATCTGAAATCTCCTATGGGCTAAACCCAAATGCCTATGGGCTAAACCCAAGTGTCTATTGTGTATTTACAGGCACGGGAGCTAGTTCGAGCCTAAATGTTGCACTGGCAGGGGGCACAGGGTGAATGGCTTGAGATCTATCTGAAATGTCCTACGGGCTAAACCCAATTGTCTAAAGGCTAAATCCAAGCGTCTATTGTGCATTTACAGGTATTTACAGGACTGATGCAATCCTAAATGCAGGCACTGGCAGGGGCACAGGGTCGAATGGCTTGAGACCAATCTGAAATGCCCTATAGGCTAAACCCAAGTGACAACAGGCTAAACTGAAGTTTCTATTGTGTATTTACAGGCATGGGAGCTGGTGTGATCCTAAATGCAGGCACTGGCAGGGGCACAGTGTCAAATGATTTGGGATGTAACTGTAACGTCCTGCGGTGGGCTGAATTCGATGATGGCATTATCTCCTTCATGCTCTGCAGATTACCCATGGGCTATTGACCATAGAGATTCACCTACGGGCTAAAGGCACTAGTCCTTTATACTAAGCGGCAAAACTCTGTCCGTCTGTTTGTGGCTCTGTGGACGCCATAACTCTAGCCACAGTTGACGGATCGCGATGATCTATGGCTTAAACTGACCGTCCTGGCCTGTAGTTGTGCATGAAGGTTTGTTGACTTAGGTCGATCTCTAAATTCCAAAATATTTCGCAAATATCGACTGCGCCAGTACATTCTGAGCACAGAAAGCACCACAAGAAGTGATTGACGTTTGATTTTGTGCCAAAACCACTTCACAGTGTCACCATTCATGACAGAGTTGTCGTTGTGAGACTCCAAAGTGTATTCGCAGGCACTGGCAGGGGTGCAGCATCAAACCGCTTTGGATCAATGTCAAATGTCTTTAGATCTATCTGAAATCTCCTACGGGCTAAATTCAAATGTCTACGGGCTAAAGCCAAGTGTCTATTGTGTATTTGCAAGCACGGGAGCTGGTGCGAGCCTAAATGTAGGCACTGGCAGGGGCACAGTGTCAAATGGCTTGAGATCTATCTGAAATGTTCTATGGGCTAAACCCAATAGTCTACAGGCCAAACCCAAGTGTCTATTGTGTATTTACAGGCACGGGAGCTGGTGCCAGCCTAAATGTTGGCACTGGCAGGGGCACAGTGTGAAATGGCTTGATATCTATCTGAAATGTTCTATTGGCTAAACCCAATGGTCTACAGGCTAAACCCAAGTGTCTATTGTGTATTTACAGGCACCGGAGCTGGTGTGATCCTAAATGTAGGTACTGGCAGGGGCACAGGGTCGACTGATTTGAGATCTACCTGCAATGTCCTACAGGCTAAACTAAGTTGTCTATGGGCTGAACCCAACACCATTGACCATTGAGATTCTCCTACGGGCTAAAGGCTCTAGTCCTTATTACTAAGCGGCCTAGAGTCTGTCCGTCTGTTTGTTTGTTTGTTTGTTTGTTTGTGGATCTGTGTGCACCATAACTCTAGCCACAGTCGACGGATCGCGCTGGCCGATGGCTTAAACTGACCGTCCTAGCCTGTAGTTTTGCATGAAGGTTTGTTGACTTTGGTCGATTGCTAAATTCCAAAATTTTACACAAATATCGACTGCGCCAGTGCATTCTGAGAGCAGGTTGAACAGGCTGCTGTACCCTACGTCTGATTTTGCATCGCCTTTTGCAGTATTGTGTCACCATTCACTACAGAGTTGTTGCTGTGGGACTCAAGGTGTCTTTACAGGCACGGGGAGTGGCACAAGGTAATCGCAGGCGCTGGCAGAAGGACAACCTATAATCGTCTTTGGGCTGAAGCCAAACATCTACAGGCTAAAAGTGGCCTACATGTCGACTATCGTTTATGCCAAATATTTAGATAGAACATGTTCCCCACCGCCAGACATTCAGAGCGCCAAAAATCGATAATCACACGGATGCATTGCGCTTCCGCTGGGCTTCCGCTATCAGTCGCATACCATCAAACGCCGTACAGACTCCCTAGCGGCGGAACGCGCTCTGGCATGGAACAGCTGACACGCTGTCCCGTCATCATTCCTTGCGAAACCACTTGAAAAGACATCGAGCGAGATATCAAGTAGCGCTGCAAAGCAGAATAAATTGAGTGCGGAAATACGATTCCGAAGTTTTGCTGCTCTGCTGATACTTTTCGCGGCTTTAATTATGGGGAGGAAGAAAGGAGATCGCGACAAGCGAGAGTCGAATCGCCTGCGCACAAGGGAAGCTCGAAGTAGAGAAACTGCGGCGCAAACAGCTCAGCGCCAGGAGTTGGACGCGGCGCGGCAGTCGACGTCTCGAGCTACGGAATATACAACTCGCAGAAGTGAGCGCTTGCAACTGAAAGCGACGCACCAGTCTTCCTCGCGGACGGCGGAGACTGCTGAAAAGACAGCTGAGCGACTCCGACTGCAAGTGGAGCGCCAATCTTCCTTGAGGGCGGCTGAGACTGTTGAAGAGACCGCTATTCGATTGCGACTGCAAGCAGAGCGCCAGTTTTCCTGGCGAGGGTCTGAGACTACTGAAGAGACTGCTGAGCGACGGCGACTGCAAGCGAAGCGCCAGTCTTTCTCGCGGACGGCGGAAACTACTGAAGAGAGTTCAGAGCGCTTGCGACTGCAAGCAGAGCGCCAGTCTGTCTCGCGTGTGACGGAGACTACTGAAGAGACTGCTGAGCGTCTGCGTCTTCAAGCAGAGCGTCAGTCGTCGTCACGGGCTGCCGAGACTGTGGATCAGAGAGCTGAGCGTTTGCGACTCGACGCGGCGCGCCAATCGTCGTCTCGAGCGGACCCCGAGCAGATGACTGAGCGCCGTAAGAGGGACGTGGATCGAAAGGCGGCGACACGAGCTGCCGAATCAAAGAAAGCCTGTCTCAAACGGCGCCAGTCTGATGCAGAACGCGCAGCGCAGAGCCGAAAGAAGCGGAAACGGAAAGCAGGTGGTAAGACAGTTCCAATGAATGTCACTCTTGACAAATACATGCGTCAGCAGGGAAACTTACTTCTCGGAAAGGAATACGTTATTATTTCGTACGAATTTTCTCTGCACGAACAATGCAGGTGACAGTTTGTCTGTTCATATGCATATGTGGCTGTAACGCATTCAGGCAAGAAGCCATATGACGAGCGCAATTTCGACGACGCTGACCTCGTGGGAGAGATGGATCTGGTGTGCCCGTACTGTGGGGCGCTCTTCTTTGCTGACGAACGACTGGCAGCATCATCCATGAAGAAGCCTCGATTTGGTCGTCAGTGCTGTCTCGAAGGCAGCATCAAACTGGACCCTCTTCCTACTCCGCCAGAACCGCTGCTTACCTATCTAACAAAGGACGCCGACTTCAAGTGAGCGAGCATCATTCATTCAATACTCGTGTCGTGTGCAGAAATACCGGCCACTGCAAGTGATGTTCGTTAAGGCGAAAGGCTCTGCTCTACAACAACAGCTTCGCCTTCACTTCTACAGCGGCCAAGATAAACGAGGGCCTTCAGCAGGGGTCTGGCCCACCCACATATCGGCTGCGGGGAGAATTGATGCACAAGTAGTCGCTGTGCTTGGCTGATAATGATTACTGTATCCTCCCATTTGTAAATCCTGTTCAGAATTGGCTCTCTCGCGCCAGACAACAAGAAAACGGCAGACTACGCCCAGATCTATTTGTTGGAGCCAGCGCAGCAGCTGCAGGCGCGAACTTCTGGCCAGAAGTGGAAGGAGGAGCTAAAGGAGTCCACTGTCAAGGAAATACAGGAAACACTTCTAAAAATCAACCCGTACGCTTCAGTCTTGAAGCATGCCTCAACTGTGTTGAAGGAGGCAGAGGGGAATGTCTGTGATTTGAAGGTCTGTGTGGATTGTCTAAGGCGACTACTGTCGTCAAGGAGCGATTGATTGTAATGGCTGTAGGTGCACATATTTGGTGGAGTCATGGACAGAGAGCACCGCACATACAACAAGCCAACCAGGGACGAGGTCGCAGCCGTTATGGTTGATGGAAGTGCGCCTGGCGAACAGTATTGTCTTGCGATGCCGGCGAAAGGAGGTAAATTGTTTTGCGCGCGTGTAAATCATGTCAAATGCAATGGTACGGCTACCACTTTGTTGCAGACGACCTCGAACGCGTTCCAGAGCTATCGTCCGCATTGGAAACCTTGCGCTTTCCTCTGCTGTACCCCTATGGGACGACTGGCCACACGCCGCTGCTGAGAAAGAAGGACAAGACACAAAAGGACGTCAAGGTGTGATTGTGACGCCTGAAGGGCATGCAGTTACAGTTGTTGATGTAGCCTCATTTGCTCGCTGGTGCACTTGCTATGATCACCAGTGGTTCAGATGACGCTGGCCGACTATCTGCACTACCGGTTGGCGATTCGCCCCTCTCTCAGTCCTCTCATGCCCCACTGTGGAGGAAGACTGTTCTGTGCCTGGGCAGTCATGCAGGCGGCAAGACTGGAGAAAGACAGACTTGACTACCACCGTCGGCCAGAGCACCAAAGCAAGTATCGTCTGGAAAGCCGACTTGGTGGGAACAATGGTTGAACTTTGACATACTACCAGGTGCGCGAGAATTGCACTTCTACTCCACAGGGATTGCTGATGCTGTCGCCCACGGGTTCACAGAGGCTGAGCAAATCGGCCGGAGAGTCATTCTCAGCAGCTCCTTTGTAGGATCGCCGAGATTCTATCAGCAACGCTATATGGTGCGTTTTGTGTAGGGAAATCAAAACTGTTGCTCACTGTACGTCCCAATGCAATGGTGCAAGAAAGTTAGGTAAACGGACTCCAGTGACTTCTGTTGTCTGTCATGGAGTCCCCACTCGCAGTGACTGCGGCATTCCTGTGTTGTTTACTGTATAATCTTGCAACTTTAGGACGCAATGGCCGCCGTTCGCGTGCATGGCCGGCCATCGTTGTTCATCACTATGACTACAAATCCAAATTGGGCACAAATTCGCAAGATACTCGACCCATTAGGGCAAAAGCCAGAGGACAGGCCTGACGTCTGTGTCCGCGTTTTTCGACGGAAATTGGTATGTACTGTAACTGAAATAATATGCAAGCCGATGAATGTACAGTATACGGCGTGCACCTACATATATAACAGCATTCGCTTTAGAAGCAGCTGCACGACTTCGTCTGCAAAGGCAACAAGCCCTATTTTGGTCCCGTGCTGGCCTACATGGGAGTCATTGAAGCACAGAAAAGGGGCCTACTCCATGCCCATTTGCTTTACACGCTCGATTCGGACTCTCATCCAGACACCCCACAGAAAGTTGACGAAATTGTTCGGGCCTATTTGCCCGATCCTGAGACGGTGTGATGCAATGAGTGACCATTGTAACGGAGAGATAATATATCGATAATATATCTTCAATCGCGTAGCACTTTCAGGAGGGACGACTCTTTGATTTGGTGACGCGGCACATGCTGCACGGTATGTGCGGGAAGGGCACTAACGCGTCATGCATGGACGGCGACAAATGCTACCGGCATTTCCCCAAGAAATTCTGTGAAGAAACCACTCTTTCTGAAACGGGTGGATCGCCCATTTATAAGCGTCCAAATGATGGGCGCATGGCGAAAGTGCAGCAGAGAGGCGTCGAATACACCTTTGACAACCGCCGAGTAGTTCCCTACAATCCAGAGCTGTTGGATATGCTCAAGTGCCACGTGAACGTCGAGATCGTGGCCAGCGCAGACGCGCCCAAATATCTCTACATGTACGTCTGCAAGGGGCCCGACCGCGTTCTCTTCTGTATCACTCGGCTGCCCACTCCGACAGAATTGGCGGATTCAGACGCCCAACCTACAGAGAATGAAGACGAGATCAAGGTGGGACTACAATATTTCCTGAAAGCAACTGTATTGCTCTAATATCAACTACATTGCAGACATACCTTGACGCGAGGTACATTTCGCCGCCAGAGGCGTGCGACAGGATGTTTGGCAACGACATCGCGTGGACCTATCCGCCTGTCCTTCCTCTTGCTGTTCACACGCACGACAACCAGCAGATTTTGCTGAAGGTGAACAATTAGACTGATTCGTGTGCCGTTCGTTTCCTCAGCATACAAGTTGTCGTTCCATCATAGGAGGGCCAGAAGCTGGAGGAAGTCGACGTGAAGCACACGACGCTCACTGCGTGGTTTGACCTCAACAAGTCTAGCGCAGACGCGCGTCAGCTCAGATACACTGAGATTCCTGAGAAGTTCACCTACAGTGGCGGAAAGTGGCGACCGCGCAAGCGCGGGTTGGGCGACGCCTCCCGGCCGCCTATGATTGGTCGAATGTACAGCGCTGCGCCCACCGATGTTGAGCGCTACTATTTGCGCCTGCTGCTGACAGAGCAGCGTGGCGCCACAAGCTACGACGAACTCTGCACAGGTAATTTTGTCTAAATCCCATTATGTAAGGTGAAAGTACATTGCCTGATGCCTCGGTCTACACTGCGCCTCGATCAAACCACTGCAGCATACACAAGCGTAACGTTTCTGTAGTAACAATCCATTCTTGCATTGCAGTCGACGGCGTGCAGTGCACCACGTTTCGCGAGGCCTGCGTCAGAATGGGTTTGGCAGTGGACGATCGAGAGCACACCAAGTGTCTCTCTGAGTTGGCCGAGACTCGCTCTGCAAGGCAGCTGCGATCTCTATTCGTTAGCATTCTGATTGCCTGTGAGCCTTCAGAACCTGGCCAGCTGTTCGACCAGTTCAGAAAGGTTAAGGCCCTCTGTATAAGGTTCCATTACATATTGAACCATTGCAGTATCGCCTCTGGCAGGAGTTGACCGACGACTTCATCTATGCTGCGCGCCGTCGAAGTGGCCACTCGATGAGTCAAGAGGAAGCCACAGATTGCGCTCTGCGCCATATGTCCAGACTGCTGGCGTTCCATGGCCGCTGTCTGGCCCAGTACAGGGGCATGGAAGAGCCACCAGAGCGCCCAGCCAACGACGCATCTCTGGAGACGGAAACGTATGAGCTACAATGCTACATAACAACGCGCCGTCTTCTAAACAACTGAAGGCGTGAAACTGACACAGAGATCAACATATTATGTACGTTGTTATATAGGACGGGGCAAATTGATGCCAACGAACTGGACGACCGTCGCCGCCGACTGACTGCTGAACAGGAGCGCCATCTGGTGGAGATTGTGCAGTCTGCTTTGGAGAATCAGGGCCGAGTTTTCTTTGTGGATGCTCCTGGAGGCTACGGTGGTCCAGTCTGCATCTATGGTTATCTGCTACTGCACGTCAGTTCGGCTTCTATACTTTCAGGAAAGAGCTACATGCTGAACGTCGCTGTAGACACGGTCAGGCAGCAGGGAAAGTCTGCCATAGCCACTGCTTCATCTGGGGTGGCGGCTCTGGAGTTGCGCGACGGCAGAACCGCCCACAGCGCGTTTGCCATTCCGACGGATGTGCTCGACATGCACACCTGCTGCAGCGTCTCGAAGCAGAGTGCTCAGGCAACGGCGCTGCGCCAGGCCTCTCTCCTGCTATGGGATGAGATTAGCATGGCAGACCGGTTTGCCATCGAGTCTGTCAACAGGCTACTGCAGGTGGACAGGATTGATCGTACGGTGCTGAATCTTCACGCCTTCATGTTATTTCTATTGCACTGCAGGATCTATTGGAGAATAAGAAGGCTTTCGGCGGCAAAACCATGGTCTTCTCTGGCGACTTCCGTCAAGTTTTGCCTGTCATCCCATTGGCCAGCATCAGCACTATCATCAGCCGAACCCTGAAATTCAGCCATTTGTGGCAGCAGGTCAGTCGGCTACAACTACATAGCAATACCCCCACACTATACATCATACACTTCATTCGCTTCCCCTTTGTATAGGTGACTCAGCTCCGTCTCACTGAAAATTTGAGAGCGACGATGGCTGAAGGAACAGACAGTGAGAGAGAGCTTCATTGAATGTACCATGTGCGCGTTGCCAACGTTTCACTTGGACCCACTTCCTACAAACAGGGTCGACTCAGCTGGAGTTCGCAAAACTGCTGTTGTGTCTTGGAGACGGCCAGTTCCCTCCAGTCACCGCTGACGGTGACAGCGAAATTGTGCAGCTCCCTGAAGAGATGGCAGTGGCGACTGTCAAGGACTTGACCCAGTTCGTCTTTGGCACTGAATACGACTCCGACTCGATGAGAAACCGCGCCATTCTGGCCCCAAAGAACGACACGGTTAGAACCCTCAACAATGTCATGTTGGACAGCCTGCCTGGCGACACCCACACCTACTATTCTGCAGACGAAACGGCCAACGACTTTGATGGTATATTGCCAGGTCGTTGTTACGCGCTTGCTTACATTTCTGCCCATCAACGCTCCATGCTTGCAGCGCGAATGTACACTCCCATCGAAGTCATTCACTCGACCACGCCGCCTGGCATGCCACTGCATCGGCTGGAATTGAAGGAAGGATCGCCTATTCTGCTCCTGCGAAACCTGAACCAGGGAGCGGGCCTTTGTAACGGAACCCGCTGCATAGTCAAGAAGTGCTACGCGCACAGCATCTACGCGGAGATTTGCAAGTTCGTCTCATATGTACGTATGTATTCAGTTCCATGTCTGAAACGACGTATACTGTAACTTTGCAGTGGGTCTCACGCGGGCGACTTCATCTTCATTCCTCGCGTCACCCTGGAATCGCAACACAGCAGAGGCCAAGTGTTCTTTAGGGTTAGTTACAATGTTACGTACAGCAAGTTATGTAGCAGCAATTGGCAAGCTTACACCCATTCAAGCATGTCTGATTCACCGAATGCTGCACCATCTAATGCACCTACACAATTCAGCGGCGCCAGTTTCCAGTGCAACTGGCGTTTGCCATGACCATCAACAAAGCCCAGTCGCAGACGCTGGAGAGGGTTGGCGTCTACTTGAGCCCTCCCGCCTTCGCACACGGACAACTCTACGTGGCCCTGTCGAGGGTGCGCCGCCTCTCTGACGTCAAGGTGCGCGAGTCTTACAATTGCGTTTCCAGCAAACATGCTGTTCGGATGAAGGCACACGTCTAGATATTCTTGGGAGACGATGCTGAGAAGGATGCGAAGTTGCCCACAAACTGCACGAAGAATATAGTCCACAAAGAAGTGCTTGGCCAAGAGTCGCCTGAAGAATGTGATCTTGAAGTTGAAGATTCGTGATTTCGCATTAATTTAGTGACTGTCGCAGTGCCTCCGTATCGTTGTCTCGCCATTGCTGTTGTTGTCGTGCCGATTTGAATTCGCGCTCCGAGTTCGCCATATGCATCGTTGTTCGTGATTCATTTAAGCCTACAGGAAACATGCTTCTTGATTGCCGTGCCGTGCCCTGTCACGTCGTAAATGTATGCGTTGCTCTGTTGTTTCATACTATGTATGTTATTCGTGCTTCGTATGCGTGTGATGTATTACGAACTCACCATATCATGTACGGTTCTGCGACGCGTTGTCAAACGCCAAGAGTAAAGCGCTGAAACCTTCTTTGAGTGTGAGTGCTGATGCTTGAGGCGCCAACGCAAGCGCTGATCCCATTTCGATGTGTGGAAAGAGTGTTCCGTAAGAAGCCTTCACAAACATCAGTTCAGAGTGAGCCTTTCGCCTGAGAAATTGTTGCCAGTAATTCTACCAGATAATAGCCAATTAGCTGCTCAAATTCATGGCGTCGTCGTCTGGAAGTCAGAAAAGAAGCCACTCTTCCAGTGGTTCTGCCGATGACGGCATGCCACCAATGAAAAAGAGAGCCAGTGTCGAGGCGACCCCGTTGTCTAAAATCCCCACAAGCGAAATAGAGTTAGCGTTTTACAAGCTTTGAGTTCTCTATCAAACTTATCTAAGATCGTACACAATACACATAATAGCCTGCAGACCCTTGACGACTATTGTAATTCCTTCTCACTGATTGCCACAGAACGCCTTCCTTTATACAGGAAAGTCGGCTTTCGCGTCCGCGTGTTGCACGTGGCCAGCGCCACAAGCGCCAAAGGTCACCCCTACGCGGAGGCGATCGTCGCCGACGACAGCGGCTGCGCTGCCCGCCTGTTCGCGCGCAGTGGCAATGACGCCGCCGTTCTGGCGCTGAAACAGCGAACCAAAGAAGAGGCCTGACTTTTGATTGACTATATTTGAATAGGCTTACCTACCAAGTGACATTGCTAATTACAGGCGTTGTTGATGTCGGGTGTGCGACGCAACGACACGGCTACCACCATGATAGACAAAAGTGGGGGCAAGCTTCTCCAGCTGGAAATCAACAATGGCAGCCGACTGACGCCTGCTACCAAGAGTCTGTGGAAGCCCATCATCGCTCTCAGCGACTGCAACGCCTTTGTCGACTTCGAGAAGAGAGGCGATGGGCAGGACATACTCAGTGCGTATATATGTACATGGTGCTCCAGACGCTTATGTTGCACGCTCTGAAACCTCAACATTCAACAGTTTGAGATTACTGCCAGTGGCATTTCCCATCGCCTATGTTTTTACCTGAGACAGACTTTTCCTGTGGACGTACACAATAGTGCGCTGCACAGTCAGACCACCACTTCCTATGGCAGACATCTATGGAATCGTGTCCAAAAACATCGTGTCGAAGGGCGTGAAGAATATGCCATACGGAGGCCAGAAAGAGGTGTTCGAAGGGGAGCTCTTCATGCCCCAGAGCGTGAATGCCAAGATTGCTTTCTTCGTCGAGGAGGTCATGTTGTTTGGACGACAGTTTCACTACTATGCACACATTGCCTCAACCTTTATAGCGTTCTTTGCAGAACAGTGACGCGGCCAGAGCCGTCGCGCAGAAAGTCGGCACCTTCGTCAGCGTCTTCTCTGTCAAGTTCAGGAGCAACGCCAGTCAGTGCTTTGGTTTCCGAGCACAACACTGTGTGTACATAGTTCACACCTATTGGGCCGATCGTTCGAATGCAACTAATTGTGTTGATTACAGCCAACCATATTACGGCCCTTGACATTGGCACCCCAGGAGATTAACATAAGCCACTTCAGTACACCACCTTAATCTTTCAAATTTACAAGGTTCTCAGTCACACGACCACACACCTTCAGCCTATGGGGACGGCTTCGTTTCCACTCCAACTACCAAGCTCTACGTCGAATCGAGGGAGGATGCCAATTTGCGCGAGAAGTTCGAGATGGAGCGCGCCCCAACGGCCGCTGCTGTACGCGACGTTGGCAGTGAAGACGAAGAGGTTCCAGAGGTCGTCGACGAGTGAACGTGAATGGAAGTGTATTAACATAAATGGCGCGTCGATTCGTACGTACGTTTCGTGTTTATCGATAGTGAATGATCTTTGCTTCGTAGTTGATTCACTTGCGCGCCGATTAGTACATGTGTCGTGATCATCCTTATTGAATGATCTTTCGCAGTTGACTGAAATTGCCCGTGATTTGTAAATCCTATACTTCTCATTGCTGATCGTCGATTGAATGCTTTGACTTCTGCGTTGATTCGTCCGCGTTGCTTACTATCCATTGGGGAATGTTGATCGCTGATTCGTTGTAGTTCACTGTGCCGTTTCGTAGATGTTTCGCTGTCATCTTGCGTGTTTTGTATCACTTTTCTTCTGCTCAGTTGTCGTTCTCTGATTCGTGAGATTGCTTCGTGTCCTCTACGACTATGTTCTGACGAGATTCTGCGTTCAGAGTGGTTTGCATTAGTGTTGTTAAGCAGTATTACCCATTCACTCATGAGATTCGCATCAACCAACTGCAATATGACTATATGACAACCCTGATGTCAAGCTATGCTTTCGAAACTGAGCAGTCATCACCACTGGGAAACCAGCAACACAACAAGGTTTGCCATGGCTCAAATGAGGCCGACCTTTCACCTATGGGCTAAAGGCACTAGTCCTATATACTATGGCGCCTAGAGTCTGTCCGTGTGTTTGTGTGTTTGTCTGTGAGCGCTCTAGCGCTCGCTACAGTCGACGGATCGCGACGATCTATAGCTTAAACTGACCGTCAGAACACGCGGTTTTGCATCTTTGCTTTTAGAACTTTGACCGATGACTAAATTCCAAATTATTTCGAAAATATCGACTGCACCAGTACATTCTGACCACAGAAGGTACCACACGATGTAATTGGCGTTTGAGTTCACGACAAAAGCGCTTTACAGTGTCACCATTCATGACAGGGTTGTCGTTGTGAGAGTCCAAAGTGTATTCGCAGGCACTGCATGCACTGGCAGGGGCACAGCATCAAACTGCTTTGGATCTATGTCAAATGTCTTTAGATCTATCTGAAATCTTCTACGGGCTAAACCCAAATGTCTACGGGCTAAACCCAAGCGTCTATTGTGAATTTACAGGCACGGGAGCTGGTGTGAGCATAAATGCAGGCACTGGCAGGGGCACAGTGTCAAGTGTCTTTAAATCTATCTGAAATCTCCTACGGGCTAAACCCAAAAGTCTACGGGCTAAACCCAAGCGTCTATTGTGTATTTACAGGCATGGGAGCTGGTGCGAGCATAAATGCAGGCACTGGCAGGAGCACAGTGTCAAATGTCTTTAGATTTACCTGAAATCTCCTACGGGCTAAACCCAAATGTCTATGGGCTAAACCCAAGGGTCTATTGTGTAATTACAGGCACGGCAGCTGGTGCGAGCATAAATGCAGCACTGGCAGGGGCACAGTGTCAAATGTCTTTAGATCTATCTGAAATCTCCTACGGGCTAAACCCAAATGTCTATGGGCTAAACCCAAGGGTCTATTGTGTAATTACAGGCACGGAAACTTGTGCAACAATAATTGTAGGCCCTGGCAGGGGCACAGTGTCAAATGACTAGAGATCTAACTGTAATGTCCTGCAGTGTGCTGAATTCGATGACTGCATGATCTTCTTCATGCCTACAGAAACCATGGGCTATTGACCATAGGGATTCTCCTATGGGCTAAAGGCTCTAGTCCTTATTACTAAGCGGCAAGAGTTTGTCCGTGTGTTTGTTTGTTTGTCTGTGGACGCCATAACTCTAGCCACAGTTGACGGATCGCGATGATCTATGGCTTAAACTGACCGTCCTGGCCTGTAGTTGTGCATGAAGGTTTGTTGACTTACGTCGATCTCTAAATTCCAAAATATTTCGCAAATATCGACTGCGCCAGTACATTCTGAGCACAAAAAGCACCACACGAAGTGATTGACGTTTGATTTCGTGCTAAGACTACTTTACAGTGTCACCATTCATGACAGAGTTGTCGTTGTGAGACTCCAAAGTGTATTCGCAGGCACTGGCAGGGGTGCAGCATCAAACTGCTTTGGATCAATGTCAAATGCCTTTAGATCTATCTGAAATCTCCTATGGGCTAAATTCAAATGTCTACGGGCTAAAGCCAAGTGTCTATTGTGTATTTGCAGGCACAGGAGCTGGTGCGAGCCTAAATGTAGGCACTGGCAGGGGCACAAGGTCGAATGACTTGAGATCTATCTGAAATGTTCTACGGGCTAAACCCAATTGTCTATGGGCTAAACCCAAGTGTCTATTGTGTATTTACAGGCATGGGAGCTGGTGCGATCCTTAATGTAGGCACTGGCAGGGGCACAGGATCGAATGACTTGAGAACGATCTGAAATGTCCTACGGGCTAAACACAATTGTCTATGGGCTGAACGAAATGCCATTGACCATTGAGATTCTCCTACGGGCTAAACACCACTAGTCTATATTACTAAGCGGCCTAGAGTCTGTCCGTCTGTTTGTTTGTTTGTTTGTTTGTGGATCTGTGTGCGCCATAACTCTAGACACAGTTGACGGATCGAGATGATCTATGGCTTAAACTGACCGTCATACACTGTAGTTTTGCATGAAGGTTTGTTGACATTAGTCGATTTCAAAATTCCAAAATATTGGGAAAATATCGACTGCAGCAGTACATTCTGAGCACAAAAGCCACTGTTCGCTGTTACTGACATCTGATTTCGCACCAAAACTGCTTTGCGCTGTCACCATTCATTACAGAGTTGTCGCTGTGAGACTCCTGAGTGTATTCGATGGCACGGGATGGTAATCGCAGGCACTGGCAGGGGCGCAGGGTCAAATGGCTTGAGACCTATCTAAAAGGTCCTACGGGATAAACCACATTGTCTACGGGCTAAACCCAAGTAACTATTGTGTATTTACAGGCACGTGAGCTGGTGCGATCCTAAACGTAGGCAGTGGCAGGGGCGCGGGGTCAAATGACTTGAGATCTATCTGAAATGCCCTACGAGCTAAACCCAATTGTCTATGGGCTAAAGCCAAGTGCCTATTGTGTATTTACAGGTATGGGAGCTGGTGCAGTAGTAAATGTAGGCACTGGCAGGGGCACATTGTCAAATGAGTTGAGGGCTATCTCAAATGTCCTACAGGCTGAATACCCATGGGCTATTGACCATAGAGATTCTCCTACGGGCTAAAGGCTCTAGTCCTATATACTAAGGCGCCTAGAGTCTGTCCGTGTGTTTGTTTGTTTGTTTGTGTGTTTGTCTGTGAGCGCTCTAGCGCTCGCTACAGTTGACGGATCGCGATGATCAATACATTAAACTGACCGTCAGAACACGCGGTTTTGCATCTTTGCTTTTAGAACTTTGACTGATGCCTAAATTCCAAATTATTTCGAAAATATCGACTGCACCAGTACATTCTGACCACACAAGGTACCACACGATTTAATTGGCGTTTGATTTCGCGACATAAGTGCTTTACAGTGTCACCATTCATGACAGAGTTGTCGTTGTGAGACTCCAAAGTGTATTCGCAGGCACTGCATGCACTGGCAGGGGCACAGCATCAAACAGCATTTGATCTATGTCAAATGTCTTTAGATCTATCTGAAATCTCCTACGGGCTAAACCCAAATGTCTACGGGCTAAACCCAACTATCTATTGTGTATTTACAGGGACGGGAGCTGGTGCGAGCATAAATGCAGGCACTGGCAGGGGCACAGTGTCAAAAGTCTTTAGATCTATCTGAAATCTCCTACGGGCTAAAGCCAAATGTCTATGGGCTAAACCCAAGCGTCTATTGTGTATTTACAGGCACAGGAGCAGGTGCGAGCATAAATACTGGCACTGGCAGGGGCAGTGTCAAATGTCTTTAGATCTATCTGAAATCTCCTACGGGCTAAACCCAAATGTCTATGGGCTAAACCCAAGCGTCGATTGTGTATTTACAGGCATGGGAGCTGTCGCGCACCTAAATGTAGGCACTAGCAGCGGCACAATGTCGAATGTCTTTAGATCTATCTGAAGTGTTCTACAGGCAAAACCCAAGTGACTACGGGCTAAACCCAAGCATCTATTGTGTATTTACAGGCATGGGAGCTGGCGAGATCCTAAACATAGGCACTGACAATGGCACAGGGTCTAACGACCTGAGATCTAACTGCAGTGTCCTGCAGTGACTGAATTCGACGATTGCGTTATCTCCTTCATGCTCTGCAGATTACCCATATGCTATTGACCATGGAGATTCTCCTACGGGCTAAAGGCTCTAGTCCTTATTACTAAGCGGCAAAGGTCTGTCCGTTTGTTTGTTTGTTTGTTTGTCTGTGAGCGCGATATCTCTAGCTACAGTTGACAGATCGCGATGATCTATGGCTTAAACTGACCGTCATAACATGCAGTTTTGCATGAAGGTTTGTGGACTTTGGTCGATGTCTAAATTCCAAAATATTTCGAAAATATCGACTGCGCCAGTACATTCTGAGCACAGAAGGCACCACACGCTGTGACTGACGTTTGATTTCGCGTGATGACGTTTGATTTGCGCCAAAAGCACTTTAGGGTGTCACCATTCACTATGGAGTTGTCGCTGTGAGACTCCAAAGTGTATTCGCAGGCACAGCATGCACTGGCAGGGACACAGCATCAAACTATTCTGGATCTACATCAAGCGACTTAAGATCTATCTGAAATGTCCTGTGGGCTAAACCCTACTGTCTACGGGCTAAACCCAAGTGTCTATTGTGTATTTACAAGCACAGGAGCTGGTGCAAGCCTAAATGTGGGCACTGGCAGGGGTGCAGGGTCGAATGACTTGAGATCTATCTGAAATGTCCTATGGACTAAACCCAAATGTTTATAGGCTAAACCCAAGCGTCTACTGCATATTTACAGGCACTGGAGCTGGTGCGAGCCTAAACGTAGGCAGTGGCAGGGGCGCAGGGTCGAATGACTTGAGATCCATCTGAACTGTCCTATGAGCTAAAGCCAATTGTCTACGGGCTAAAGCCAAGCGTCTATTGTGTATTTACAGGCATGGGAGCTGGTGCAGTAGTAAATATTGGCACTGGCAGGGGCACATTGACAAATGACTTGAGTGCTATCTCAAATGTCCTACAGGCTGATTACCCATGGGCTATTGACCATAGAGATTCTCTTACGGGCTAAAGGCTCTAGTCCTTATTACTAAGCGGCAAGAGTCTGTCCGTGTGTTTGTTTGTTTGTCTGTGGACGCCATAACTCTAGCCACAGTTGACGGATCGCGATGATCTATGGCTTAAACTGACCGTCATAGCCTGTAGTTGTGCATGAAGGTTTGTTGACTTAAGTCGATGTCTAAATTCCAAAATATTTCGAAAATATTGACTGCGCCAGTACATTCTGAGCACAGAAGGCACCACACGTTGTGATTGACGTTTGATTTCGCGCCATAAGTGCTTTACAGTGTCACCGTTCATGACAGAGTTGTCGTTGTGAGACGCCAAAGTGTATTCGCAGGCACTGGCAGGGGCGCACCATCAAACTGCTTTGGATCAATGTCAAATGTCTTTAGATCTATCTGAAATCTCCTACGGGCTAAACACAGCCAAGTGTCTATTGTGTATTTGCAGGCACGGGAGCTGGTGCAAGCCTAAATGTAGGCACTGACAGGGGCACAGTGTCAAATGGCTTGAGATCTATCTGAAATGTTCTATGGGCTAAAGCCAATAGTCTACAGGCCAAACCCAAGTGTCGGGCTAAAGCCAAGTGTCTATTGTGTATTTGCAGGCACGGGAGCTGGTGCAAGCCTAAATGTAGGCACTGGCAGGGGCACAGTGTCAAATGGCTTGAGATCTATCTGAAATGTTCTATGGGCTAAAGCCAATAGTCTACAGGCCAAACCCAAGTGTCTATTGTGTATTTACAGGCACGGGAGCTGGTGCCAGCCTAAACGTTGGCACTGACAGGGGCACAGTGTCAAATGGCTTGATATCTATCTGAAATGTTCTACAGGCTAAACTAAGTTGACTATGGGCTGAACCCAACACCATTGACTATTGAGATTCTCCTACGGGCTAAAGGCTCTAGTCCTATATACTAAGCGGCCTAACTCTGTCCGTGTGTCTGTGGCTCTGTGAGCGCGATATCTCTAGCTACAGTTGTCGGTTCGCGATGATCTATGGCTTAAACTGACCGTCATACACTGTAGTTTTGCATGAAGGTTTGTTGACTTAAGTCGATCTCTAAATTCCAAAATATTTCGAAAATATCGACTGCACCAGTACATTCTGAGCACAGAAGGCACCACACGCTGCGATTGACCCTTGATTTCATGCCAAAAGTGCTATACAGTGTCACCACTCATGACAGAGTTATCGTTGTGAGACTCCAAAGTGTATTCGCAGGCACTACATGCACTGGCAGGGGCACAGCATCAAACTGCTTTGGATCTATGTCAAACGTCTTTAGATCTATCTGGAATTTCCTATGGGCTAAACCCAAATGTCTACTGGCTAAACCCAAGTGTCTATTGTGTATTTACAGGCACGTGTAGGCACTGGCAGGGGCACAGTGTCAAATGGCTTGAGATCTGTCTGAAATGCCCTATCGGCTAAACCTAAATGTCTACGGGCTAAACCCAAGAGTCTACTGCGTATTTACAGGCACATGAGCTGGCACGATCCTAAACGTAGGCACTGGCAGGGGCACAGGGTGATCTATCTGAAATGTCCTATGGGCTAAACCCATTTGTCTATGGGCTAAACCCAAGCATCTATTGTGTATTTACAGGCACAGGAGCTGGTGAGATCCTAAACATAGGCACTGACAATGGCACAGGGTCTAACGACTTGAGATCTAACTGCACTGTCCTGCAGTGCACTGAATTCGATTATTGCGTTATCTCCTTCATGCTCTGCAGGTTACCCAAATGCTATTGACCATAGAGATTCTCCTACGGGCTAAAGGCTCTAGTCCTATATACTAAGCGGCAAAGAGTCGGTCTGTGTGTGTGTGTGTATGTGTGTCTGTTTGTTTGTCCGGCCATTTTCTCTTGACACAGGCGACGGATCCTGGAGATCCATAGCTTAAACTGACCGTCGTGGGCTGGAAGGAATCCCCTCCTATTTTAAAACTTTTGCAAATTACTAAATTCCACAAAATTCACGAAAATATCGACTGCACAGTACATTCTGAGCACGAATGAGTGCCTACTGGTCATTTTCATGGAAATTTGCACTGTCATGTCACCATTCACTCCAGAGCTGTCGCTGTGAGACTCCTACAGGTATTTGGAGGCACGGGAACAGGTGCAAAGGTAAATGCAGGCACTGGCAGGGGCACAGTGTCAGAAGACATTAGTTCTATCTGAAATCTCACAAGGGCTAAACACAAGCATCCATGTGTTAGCTTCAGTGTATTCAGAGGCGCGGGAACAGGTTCGATGATAAATGCAGGCACTGGCAAGGGCGCAGTGTCAAGAAACTTTTGATCTATCTGAATCCTCTTATGGGCTAAACACAAACACCTATATGCAAAGTTCAGTGTAATCAATTATCAAAGGCACTGGAGTGGGCACAATGGTAAATGCAGGCACTGGCAGGGGCACAGTGTCAGAAGACATTAGATCTGTCTGAAATCTTCTATGGGCTAAATGCAAGCTTCCATGTGTTAGCTTCAGTGTATTCTGAGACGTGGGAGCTGGTGCAACCCTAAAAGCAGGCACTGATAGAGGCGCAGTGTCAAATGACTTGATCTATCAGATTCTCCTATGGGCTGTTGTGAGCATTGGCCGTGAACCATAGGCCAATACATGTTGTGAGCAGTGGCTGATTTCCATGGGTCGATACAAATGGCTCTGTTTCCATAGGTGTTCAGCTATAGATATACAGTATCACCTATGGGCTAAAGGCACTAGTAAAGCACTGCTTCAGACATCACCGTACTCATGGGTTACGGCGTGTCGCTCTTCTGCCTAGTCAAGCTAATTCTCTACCTGAAGCGGAAAATCAAGCAAACGGCCAACGTTCAGTCATCAACCGTGAACGCCATGTCGACCCCTTCTCTCTTACGCCAAGTGATCCTCGCCTCTCTGGTCCAGACGATCAATCCCATCCTGCTGACACTGCCCGCGGTGGTGACGACTCTCGTTTGGAAGAACGACGCGGCATTTAGAGTGAGGGAGTAAATGAGTCTGTGGAGACGAGTGGAGTGGAGTGGAGTGGAGTAGAGGAGTGGAGTGGAGTGGAGTGGAGTGGAGACGAGTGGAGTGGAGTGGAGTGGAGTAGGGAGTGGAGTAGGGAGTGGAGTGGAGTGGAGTGGAGTGGAGTGGAGTGGAGTGGAGTGGAGTGGAGTGGAGTGGAGTGGAGTGGAGTGGAGTGGAGTGGAGTGGAGTGGAGTGGAGTGGAGTGGGGTGGAGTGGAGTGGAGTGGAGTGGAGTGGAGTGGAGTGGAGTGGAGTGGAGTGGAGTGGAGTGGAGTGGAGTGGAGTGGAGTGGAGTGGAGTGGAGTGGAGTGGAGTGGAGTGGAGTGGAGTGGAGTGGAGTGGAGTGGAGTGGAGTGGAGTGGAGTGGAGTGGTGTGCAGTGGAGTGGAGTATGAATCACCGACGGCACAGTGAACAGTTCTCGTATCTAAGATGGCGCAGGCGAGTGGTCTGAATACAGCAGCTACCTGGCGAAAATGTGGCACCACTTGCATTCGCTTGCCCTTCAGAGCTCTAACCTGCGTCGCTTCCTGCAGTCTCTGGCCAACCTCAACCCGACCCTCGACAGTCTGGCCATCCTCCTGCTGGTGCGCCCATACCGAAGGGGAGTGCTCCAGTTGCTTCGCAAGGTCACTGGCAAGCACCTCGCGAGCGCATCGTCGCAACTGGCCCCTGACGTTAGTCCGCGGCCGCCGTCGCAACTCGACATCAATTCAGCGCCTAAGCGAAGCGTCGAGATTTCTCCGAGACTGGCGAGTCGTCTCAGCATTATCGAAGCCCCACCTGAGCCTGTCAACCGGGCGAGTCTGCAGAGCAAGTATTCGTTGACGGTGTCGCATATGTGAAGCGATGGGCTGTCTGTCAGTCTGGATTGGAAGTGAATGGGACACCGCTTGTGAAACGACGCGATGGCTTTCACGACCACGGACCACTACGTGATCACCCTTCGTACATTGTGTAGTTGGATTGTGACTTGGAGCTCAGTTGTGGTTCGACAGTAAACCACAACTGAATTAGCGTTGTAAATTAAAACAGTGCACAACTGGCTCGCTGTAACGCGCCCATCGCCGGAAGAGTCCCTACAGCATGTTGGTACGTTTTACAGTTGTGAAAGCAAGTCCACCGCCGAACGAAGCCCATCATCAGTTTGTGTCGTTCCCACAAATGAGTACTCAGTAACGAAGACGTCAGCGCATCGCCTACGCCCGCCAACGTAGTAATTAGTCCGAATACACACCGACTCGGTGAGCAGTTGCTTCAATAGTGGCCAGGTACATACCTCAGTAAGCTAATGAATCGCACGAAGCGTGCACCACAACTGAGCAGAGCCAAGTTCCTCAGACGAGGATATTAAGCCACTCTGCCCTGTTGACAATGAACCAGTCAGCTCAGAATCTGTCGCTGGAAGAGATTGCCAAAAGCGTCAGAGCAGGCTCAGACTATTTCCTTCTTGTGGGAGTGTTCGCCCTGCCCTTCGTCGTCACAGGGCTAGTGGGCAACGCTATGATATTGGCGGTCAGCTTCCAAGCGTCCGAGATCGAAGGAAGCTACAAGGTGCGCCCTACACGTATTTGTACACTTGCAAGACTGAGCAGTGGTACCGTGGTCACGTCCAATTTCACGCTCGTTGTATGCTGGCGTGATCCTTGAAATGAACCAATTTCCAGTACTGCGCCTGCTGCTTGAGCGCCTCGAATCTCCTGATGGGACTTACCGCGATCCCATTCATCCTAGGCCAATACTTTCCGTCAGTGTTTCGCCTATTCGAGAGAAACCCTCTGCTCTGCAAAACCATACACGTGGTGGCAATGAGCGCAGCCATGGCTACACTGCACTGCGTCTTCATGACGCCTCTGCAACGCTACCTGGTCTTGTGTACCACGAAGTTTCAAGAGCTGGCACTGAAGCCTCGCTACATCATGGGGGTCTATGGTGCCATAATCGCGTATGTGTTAGGGTTCGCAGCACTTCATTATGTGTTTCCTGAGAAGAGGGTGGTGTCCAAATGCGGCCCCTACTATGGGACGACTTTGGTGATCGCTCAAAGTTAGTCTCAGAGCTTTGCAGGTCGTCTTGATTACCCAATTCACGCCAGTGGGCTTCTTTCAGGCCTAACCATTCTTCTGGTCTACGCGGTGGCAATTTGCTGCTTGGTTAAGATTGTCTTCTATCTCAGAGCGAAGCTGAAAGACCAGACGACCGTTCACCCGGTTGGAGTGACCGCGCTCGTCTCCACGCCGTCTCTGTTGCGTCAGATCCTGCTGGCGTCACTGGTGCAGACGCTGAATCCAATACTGCTGGCGATGCCCGCCCTAATCGCTACGGTGGTCTGGAGAAACTACTACGGCGGCAAGTCTCAGGTGGCGATATGTACAATGTGCACTGTTGTGAGGCGTCGAGCCGTAACGCCTCGCTAGAGAAACGGTTATGCTACACACTGTATCATTAGCCCTAATTGTCTTATTGCTTGCAGACCTCTCCTTGGCGCAGCTTCTTCGAGTCCCTGGTCAATCTTGGTCCCACCCTCGATAGTCTGGCCACTCTGCTGCTCGTGCGCCCCTACAGGGCGGGACTGCTGTCGTTAGGCCGTAGACTGATGGGGCAAACTGTGCAGTCTTTCCCTCCCATGCCACCGAGTGAACACTCCCCCTACCCGCGGCTGGGGGAAGAACCTGCAGAGGCTCGGGCAACCACCACCTTTGGAGATGGTCGCCAGTGGAGTCCTGGACGACAGATCAACGTGCAACACAGATGAGAACGGAACAAGGACATTTGTCGCTCTTCTGCATTTCGGCGTAAGCAATCTCGTTGCGCCCACTGTTTCGAATGAGGTCACGCCGTAGGAGGTGCACCGAAAACAATCCAGTGTATTCTTTCTTGTCTCTGAGAACGACGTCTGTGACGAGATGTGCTTTGCCGTACGTATAATGAAGTGAAGCCTCTCGTGAACGCAATACCGGTACCTATGTACAGTACCGCGGCAAAGCACCCACATTCAGACGCTCCGAGTCTATCAATCCATTCACGGCGCGTGGGTACATCCGCCCGAACTTTGTCCCATCGGCTGTGAGAAGACAAAACCTACTCTCAGACTAGTTATTGGCTTAGCAACTGAGGCACTAATTAATGAGCTGGACGTGTGTTTTGGACTACATCTGCTGGCCATGTCTTGAGTCTCTTCTGACGATTGAAAGCCCCTCCGAACCGTACCAAAGGCGAAGATGGACAGCTTGTCCCATTCCCAAGTCCTTGAGATAATGATGCAGGAAGTGGCAACTTTATACACAGTTCGGCACCAACAGGTACTGTAGTGAACTTGTGACACCAGTGGCCATTTCACACTGGCAATTGGCTCTCGTCCACATACATACATCGTCTATCCACAACGCAAAGAGCAGCAGCTTTTCACAGGATTGAGGACGGTACTTGACCCAGCATGAGTAACTCCACTTACAATCTGTCGACGACAGAAGTCGGTGTCGATTCTGTGGGCTCGGACCACTTCCTGCTTTTTGGAGTGTTCGCATTGCCGTTCGTCCTCACAGGGTTGGTGGGCAACGCTCTGGTGTTGGCCGTCAGCTTCCAAGGGTCGGAGATCGAAGGCAGCTACAAGGTGAATTAGCTGAGTGCATTGCTTTCGTGAGTCGTGAATCCTGATCTAGAGTACAGTTGTTAGGCGCTCACCTGCATTTCTTGTGTTTTGGTACACGCCCCTCTGCTCGCTGCGGATAACGCCATAATTTGGCGTGCGGTTGATTCACAATAAACTGGAGAACGTGCAGTAGCTAAAACTTGCCAAGCTGACAGTTAAAGGAAGGGCTTGAGCGTGGAACGTCGCAACGCGGTCAGCCGGAATCTTCAACCTGTGCCTAAGTTTAAATCTAAGCCTTGATCTAAGCCTTAGCGAAGTCTGCTTCGAAAGCAAGGCACCTAACAGCCATGGTGACAGTGGCAGTACCCAGTGGAATTCCGGGATTTTCCGGCTACATATTGACAGCCCCTTCCTTGCAGTACTGCGCCTGCTGTCTGAGCACCTCCAATCTCCTGATGGGTCTGGCTACAGTTCCCTTCATTCATGGCCAACACATCCCGCCCATACTTCGACTATACGAGAGAATCCCTCTGCTCTGCAAAACCATTCACGTGGCGTCCCTAGGCGCCACTATGGCGACCATGCACTGCGTCTTCATGACACCTCTGCAGCGCTACCTGGTCTTATGCACCACGAAGTTTCAAAACGTCGCGCTCAAGGGACGCAACATCTTCGCAGCTTACGCTGGAATAGTTGTATACGTGGCAGCTTTTACGTCGCTCCACTATGTGTTCCCTCAGAAGAAGGTGGTGTCCAGATGTGGCCCATACTATGGGACGTCGCTAGTCTTTCTCCTCAGTGAGTGAGCTACAGTATAAGTATTGTCGTGCGGTGTATTGTACACATAACAAGTGTGCGATTATTGAGACGCACCACGCCAGACAAACTGTGAGCTCTAGCTATTTGCGCATAGTGTTACTGTCGCTCCGCAGAGCTCAGCATTCAGAATGGGAGGGTTCCTACGGAAGCTGGGGGTGTCGCGGCACATCACAGCTGGCAGTAATACCAACACAATCTCGGCTTCAGACCTGACCATTCTTCTGGCCTACGCGGTCTCCATCTTCTGCCTGATCAAGATCGTCCTCTACCTGAGGTCGCAGCTGGAGACGACGACGACGACCGTTCAGCCGGCTGGAGTGACCCCTCTCGTCTCCACCCCATCTCTGTTGCGTCAGATCCTTCTTGCGTCACTGGTGCAGACGCTGAATCCCATCCTGCTGGCGCTGCCCGCCCTGTGCGCCACCTTGATCTGGAGAGACGGCGCCGAGCTTCAGGTGGAAGCCACAAGTCGCCGCTTCATCATACATCATTCCTAAGACTGCACAACCTTTGCTTTGTTGCAGAAATCCACGCTGCGTCACTTCCTCCAGTCTTTGGTGAACCTCGGCCCGACCTTCGACAGTCTGGCCACACTGCTGCTCGTGCGCCCCTACAGGAAAGGTCTGCTTTCGCTAGCCCGCAAGTTGTGGGCTAATAGTGCGGCGGTTGTGCCTCATCTGCCACCACCGCCATCGGCGAACTCCCACCAAGTGGACAAAGCAATAGATGAAGGCAACAGTAATCCCGGCCTGGCTCACAACACCCTCGGAATCATTAGTCGACAGTCGAGCTCGCGACACTCGCGCATTGTAGCCCATAGGTGACGGAATCGAGATGTTAGCGAAGGTTGGCGCTAGTTGTTACAACGACGCTACAATAAATAACGCTCCCTAGGTGAAACGCGTATGCATGCAGATAGATACTGTAGCTTCGGACGTTCTAGTGCGCGCAGTTGCGGTCATACAGGGCGTCACTTCAAGTGTTAAAATTGCCATTGCGGTCACATTGAATCTTGTCGTTTGCTGCAGTACAGCATTCCGTTTGCCAATGTTTGTCTTTATTTTCAGCAAATTCAAACTTCCGGCGCACAAAACGCATCGAATCAATGGCGTTCCAACGCGCGCACGTCACAGACCATGCGCGCGTGACGAGTAAAACAACAACCGCCATCACTAGCGACTACCACGACACAACTACCCAAGTGTGAACACTACAAGAATTAATCGTATTTGTGGCATTTCCATTGTGGATTATGCGTCTTTTCTTGAACCACGCTTGGACCAGATTCCGGCGGGCAATCAAATAATCATATTTAGAGACTCGCGCCACACACAGAGTCATATGCACAATCCCTGTTCTGAGTATGGCCGGCCTAAGCGTAGCGCGCAATTTCAAAGAAAATACATCAGTAGTATTCTCTCCTTATGCAGTATCGCCACTGAACTGTGTGGAGCACCAGCGTTGGGAGGCGGAGGAATCGAGAAGCGAACAAACGAGCGGAATACAACATAATATGGCAAACAATCAAAACAAAACGCAGTTCGGTCCAAATACACACACACACAAAACAACAGTGTCAGTAATACAACGCTGCGTGTTGTTGCTGCGAGACGAAATGCGCTCTTAGAAGCTGCGGGAAGCGAATCGAATTGGCGCGAATTCAAAAAATATTGTCGTCAGCGAAAGGACTCCAGGTAATCCAATACTGACTCGTAGCAGAAGTTGTACTGGCCCTGAAAGAAGAAAAATGATTGTTTTGGTGCGTGGTGCGTCTTTGTCGCAATACACGCAAACACGCACAGGAAGAGAAAGTAGTAGAGGGTGGCTGACGGTCTCCCTACGATCTCCTCCATCTCCCTCACGGTCTCCCTACGATCTCCTCCATCTCCCTCACGGTCTCCCTACTATCCACACCGTCTCCCTCACGGTCTCCCTACGATCTCCTCCATCTCCCTCACGGTCTCCCTACGATCTCCTCCATCTCCCTCACGGTCTCCCTACTATCTCCTCCATCTCCCTCACGGTCTCCCTACCATCCACACCGTCTCCCTACCACCCCACCATCTCCCTAGCCGCCGTCCCGCACTTCCGCCCGCCCGCCGGTTTTCCGCGCAATACGCGCGCCTGCTTTCGAATTCCGCCAAGCCAGTAGCACCATCGAACTCGCCGTAAAATTTGGGGTATAACGATACCCTATTCGGTAGGGTACGCAGATGGGCCGGCCCGTGGCCGCCTGGCGGGATTACGGTACAGTATGCGGTGTGTCTTGGGGAGAGACGAGCGCTGCGACACGGCGAAAGAACAACAGGCGGCGCGATTCAAACGCTGCGAAACAGGCGCGCAATTCGAAATTATACGTCTCGATACACTGCGAAAACTGGGGCGAAGCGATCGCGAAAACAGACACCGAAATTCGAAAGCTGACGTTGCGAAACAAGCACCGCAATCGCAGAACCGAATGCCGCGAACATCGGCGCGCGATTCGAACACCGACGCCGACGGGCGCCGCAATTTGAGCGCCTCCATCCGCCAGACTACCCAACACCTCTGCGCACAACAGCTGTGCTGACAGAGGGGGTAGAGAGGGGGACTTTGGGCGGAAGTTAAAAGCAGAATTGAATTATGAAATCCAATCTCAATTTCTTTCCACCTTTGTAGGCGAAACTACGTCAAATGACGTCATTCTAACGCATCCGAACAAGTTACGTTGTTTTGCGCAATCGTAATTGCTAATGCAGGCCGCAACTACTTTTAACATCGGCGGATACTGTAGCGCGATATTTTGAACGTGTTTTGGAATGGAGCGGCAGATCAAATGAGGGCGCACGCGCCGCGAAATTTTCGATGCAAAATGCGACAGATTGTGTGCGCAACTGCAAATTGGACTGTTTTTGTGCGAATTAGTACTACGAAACGCGAATTTGACGCAATTTGGTGACACGAAACGAGGATTTGGTGGTACGAAACGAGAATTTTGCGCAATTTGATGCACCGAAACGTGATTTTGGATGCACTCGAGCATATACGCAGTGCTCCTGAGCATATACTTAGTGCTCCTGAGCATATACTTAGTGCTCCTGAGCATATACTCAGTGTTCCTGAGCATGCCCAGGCAATGCTCCAGTCAGGGGCCTATCTTGGGACCTTTGTGTTTGAGCAGTGCTCTTATTTGTTCAGCAGTGCTTGCGAGTGTAGCCAGTCGACGACCAGCTGTCTGAATTCTTTCGGTGTCTTGTTGGCGAGGCTTGGCTATTTTGTATATGGAATATTGCAAGTTCGCGAACAGGCATCAATATGAGCCAGCATGCGAGATGAAGCAGTACCACAGCATAGGGGCAGAGGCGCGCACAGCTAATCATATGTGCAGATGAATGTCGAAAATGGGTTGAAGCATAATTATTTCTGGAAGTCTCGGCTTCACCTCCGTCTGAGTCCCCTTCTCTGCTGTCTTCACCTCGTGTGGAATTCTCACCTTCTTGTGAGCTGGCTCCTCACCCACCTTGGCTGTCGCTTTGAATGGTGGGAAGGTTCGCTTTGGAAGAGGCATCTGCTGTTTGGCCTTTAGTATCTCCTGGTAGAGCTTGTCAGAGTTGCTCATGCCTCCCTCTCGTCGCTTGAATGGAGGTTTCTTTCTCACCACCATTGGAGGCACCTTGGCAGCGGCCGGCTTGCCAATTGCAGCTTTGGGTGTTGCAGCAGATGCAGGGGGTGGCGGTGTCAGCGGCCTTTGAGCGTCCGAGTAGCCCTGGTCCTCCGGCTCAGTTTTCAGCTCGTCGAGGAGTTTTTGAAAAGACATTCTCGACAAATGATTTCGATTCGTAAAATTCCCATTTAGGAGCTTGTTTATAGACAATTTGGAACGTTAACTCTGCGATAATTCGCTACTTTTGGCACCACTTTCAAATTTTCAAGGCGTGTGAAAGTTGAACAAACACAAAGTCTGTATCTACTGGTTCAGCTAGAATGTCAAAGTTTTCATGCACAAATTCGCATACCATCTGATCATTGGCATTCAAGTCTCTACTGTAGCTGTCTACTATTTGGTCAAAGGAAACACCTCTAGCCCTGTGAAATGCAAAGTAAAGACAGTGAGGCCCACATGTTGTTGCAATGTCGCTTTGTACCTGCTTCTTGCTGCACAAGATGTCCCAGCCATCAAGGTATCTTTTTATGTCGTCAGGGTAGGGCCTGCATCCGTAACTGTCGAACAACTCTGCCTTTTTGTTTTGAAGAAGAAACATGCAAAGCCAGTGGCTCCCAGGTTCAGTGTGTTTGTCTTCGTTGCAAATAAGGAAGCCATTTTGTTGTTCAGGTAGTTTGTCACATGGGTACACTCCCAAGAATTGACGACTCATTTCAGCATCAGCACGACAAATAGAACGCAGTTCAGATGAGTTCATTACACTTCAAAATCGTGAGTCACAATACGATGACGAGACACTTCAATTAAGTTATCGTACTCAATGAATACAATCACCTTTAGTGCTGACTTAGTTTCTTTTGCAAACTCAAGTTTCAAGTATGCCGCACCAGTCTTAAGTAGCTGCCAGTGCCCTCCGTCAAAGCCGTCAGGTGACAAGTCAACTCCATAAATGCAATAGCCATTTGCAAACGAATAGTAGTCAATTCCATTGCTGCGATCATTTCCAGTAATATTGAGAGACTCAAACAGCTGCAGGAAAGCCTTAGTGTAGCGGCTGTTATCATAGTCCATGGTAACATTGTCTCTGGGAAAGGTTAGACCTCCTGCTGTCACCTTGTACTCCTTCAGATTGTGGTGCTGGAATGCCAAAGGGTTCTTTGTGAAAACCCCATGATAAGCGTCTTGCTCAACCAGTCCAAATATCACTCTCCGTGGTAGTTGTCCATTAGAAATCAGTGTTGGCTGCAAGTCTTTCCTTCCTAGTTCCACAGGAAGCACCCTTAGCAACACTCGTCTTACAGGGTATTTTGCCGATTCCTTGGTTAGGTAAGTTTCCAAACCCAACACCAAGCTTTTCAATGGCTCTACTCGCCTGATGAAGAATGACATGTCATGCACCTGCACCTTGTAGTCGGTGCCAGAAGGAGCTGTAATAAGCAAGTTGTCAGGGTTACGGTGAAGCTCCAGCCTCATTGGAAGATTGCTCAATAGCAGCTTTTCCTGGCTGAAGAGCTCTCCATGCAGAGGTGCAAGCAATTCGAATTTCCTGCTACCATCAATCAAACTAGCGCGTATTCTGAATCCAGTTGCATTTTTGGCATTCATTAGCCCTGCTGAATCCTTGTAGTAGCCGGCTGCCTGAAGGTGAGTTTCCTTGGCAGAATTTGAAAAGTTCAGCAGAGTCTCAAGGTAAGCTCTATAATGGTAGCAGTCACCACTGTCGTAAATCAGCTTTCCACCAATCCATAGTTTGACCTGCCGAAAGAACGTCTTGCCCAGCAGATTGACAATTGAGTGCCCATAAATCTTATTCTTGCCTTCACCGGGGTCTGCAGCTGGCTCTATCTCTTCATCGTCCTTCGTGGTAACACTGAGCACCATGAACACATAGTTGCGGCTCATATCTGTGAACGCATTGTCAGCAGATATCTCAAACTCATATGGCCCAGTAGATGTGAGGGTATTTCGCAGATGTACTTCTTGAAACCATCCATTCTCAATAGCCACTTGTGTCGGGGGAAGTTGAAACAAATCGAGTTCTGTCTTGCTAGCTAGGGTACTATTAGCATCAAGCAACTGAGCAGCCATCGTTAAAAGAAGCCAAGTGTATCTTTCTTTCTTGGCTTCTTTCGCTTCTTTGCAGGCGGTGGCTTTGGCAGCCCAGTATTTATACTTTTTCTAGGCCGGTTTCCAAGCCCCTTTCCTTTCTGTGCCTTCCTCTTGCGTATCTCTGCAGAAGCAGCACCCATAGCCTCCTCTGCTAGGTTCTCAGCTCCCTGCATCCCCCTCTCCAAAGCTGCCTGTCTAATAGCTTTTCCCTCAGCCACATCAGTTGCAATGGCAGCACCTGTGCGTAAGGCTTCCTTTGCCACTGCACTTCCTGCACTCTTCATAACTGGAATGACAAATCGTAAGAGTCCTCTAAGGAAGGAGCCAAGTGACCCGCCCCTTTGGTACCTGTCTCCAACGAAAACACCACTTTTGCTTGTTTCAAAATGGTTCTTCCATTCTTGAGCACTGTGAGGAGCAAAGTCAACACGCATTATAGCAGTCGTTTTCTGCGAAAGTGCAGAGTCACAATAACCTTGCCAAAATCAAAGACTACCTTTTCACCGTCACTCGTCCTTATATAGATTTTGATGCTGTCGAACCTATTGTATAACAAATCACAGTAGTGAACATTGCTGTAAACATTGTCAATGATACTGCCATAGGTACCAGTAGCAGGAATGACTTTAATCACCTGGATCTTCTTGTCACCAACATGCTGGGGAGACACGATATTACAGTATATGTAGAAGCAGTCTGTTCCAGACCTGATATCAGCCCCATAATCTGCGCGCATAATGGAAGTACCTCCAACATGTTTGGCACCTTCAGGTTTGTAGTATGCAATCATCTCTTCCTTGAACCCCAATGTGTACTGCAATTGGTAGTTCATGGCCACTTCTAGCACAGTTGAGTTGTTCATGCTCAGTTCAACTCTGCCATTCACCAGCTCAAAGCGTACATGCGGTCCTTCATTGAACCTTCTCTTTGCATCATTGACCATTTCTTGCGTCATGCCTTTCTCATTAAGCAACATACCCCACTTCGTGTTCAGTTCAGCCATCTTCTTCTCCCAGTACAAGTCCACCTGCTCATTCAACAGATCCAGTAGTCTTTCTACACTCGAGTAGTGCCCAGCTGGAACCCTAATTGTTTCGGTGTGCATATGTTTCTTTTGGTGTTCATTCCAGTAGAACGTTGTAATGGAGAAGCTGGCGTCTTGAAGTGTATTGTAGGTGACTGGTATTATTAGCTGGCTGACACCAACTTCCCATCGACCACTGAGCTCTATTGGGTTCGAAAGAGGCACTGTGTACTCACCGGCTTTGTTGCCTTCAAACAGGGTGTTGCTGGGTAGTGTGAGGTAGAACGACTCCATGCTTCTTCAATGTAGGTTGAGGTAGAATATATCCCACACTTGAGCTAAGAAGAGCAACCCACAGAGTATTGTTTCCAGTTCCTATTGAAAGGTTAACTAGAGAAGCAAACACAATGCAATACACCAAAATCACTTGTGCAAAATACACAATTTCAGACTTTGGAATGTCAGTACCAGAACAACACCAATTCCTACTATGATAAGAATGATCATCCATTGGTAATCACGCATGCTACCTTGTGCTCCTTTTATACACTCCTCTACCACGGTTGTTATTGTTTCTTGCACTGACCCCTTGAGTTGCTCCTTTAGCACTGGTAGTAACTCCGACGAGTTCTGAGTTGTAAAAGATCCCATCAATAGCTTCCCCAGATGCATCCTCTAGTCGGTATGTTGCAGGAAATCGATTCAAGCACTCGCTCACAGTGAAGACTTCTTGTGTGAAGTTGGGAGCGTATCCTTTGCTCAACTTTCCTTTCTCTTTGGTTATGCGCACTGTGTCACCAACTTTAAACCTAAACTTTACTGGCGGCTTAATTGGTGTCTTATATAGCCGCGATCTTATCAACCTCTCATTACCAATGTTCACTTCATTGGGTGGCATTCCAATCGACCTGTGATGGCTCTTGTTGTAGGCAGCAACAATGTCATCAATCGCATCTATCCAGTTCAGAGTCTTGTTCTTGGTGAAGTGACGCCACAACCGTGTCTTCACTGTTCTATTAAACCGCTCCACCACACTTGCTTTCACATCTGGTGAAGTAGCAAAGAAGTGTGTGATTCCCTGATCATCAAGGAACTGTCTAAACATACCCCCAAATTCTGTACCTCGGTCACTGCAGATGCGCCATGGCTTTCGACCATCAGCCAAAATCTTCTTGAATGCTTTCAAGGTGTCACTGGGTTGCTTGGTCACCATAGCTACCAGCCATCCTTTCTTACTGAATACATCAATACAGGAGAGTATGAATTTGTGCTTGCGATTCTCATGAGGCAGATTCCGCATATCGATCAAATCAATCTGCCAATCACTGTCGATTCCAGCAGCAACTACCTTATTCCTAGCATATTTCCTGGCAACCGGCTTGTGAAGTGTATAGGTATCTTGAGTTGACAAGAACTTTTGCACAGCTGCAATAGTCACCTTGGGGTTCTTCTTCTTTGCTTCACGTAGCACTGCCTGCTGTCCAGCTAGATATGCAGCACTTTTTGGGTTGTTGTACACGTCATTCAACAGTCGATTCATTTGTAAAGAGTATCAAACTTCAAAGTGCCAGTTCCATGCTGTTGTGCTTGCCTTTTAAATACTAGTGCCTTCTGTCGTGTTCCGCGAGGAGTGATAGGAGTTGTAGTTGGTGCAACCAAGAATGACTGGCTTGCAGAAGGTGGTGCTGCTCCTACAGGTGTGGCGAATGCAGCACGCCCCTCTTCATTGGCAAGGTTCCTATTTCCCAGTGCCATTCTAGGCACATTTGAACTTCTGAGAGCTTGTAGGAACTCATTGAAACCGACAGGTAAGTTGTTCATTGACTTATCTCTGACCACTTGGTGGAAAAGATCATACACATTTGATCCAGGAAAGGCTTTTCCATTTAAAACAAGTTCTTTCCGTTCATTCCACTGGATGCCTGGAGCTGACTTCAGAAATGTCAGCAATGTCTCAGCTACTTCCCTCTTTCGAGATGGGATGCTCTGTAGCAGTTCATGGTCACCAGGTAGCATTTTTGGAGGAGTTTCTTGTATTTGCATTTGCACAGGTTTCTCTGCTTCCTGTCGCTTGATACCATAGCGTGCAAGAGCATCAGCAAAGAGCTTCATCTTGACATCAATTGGAATCCCATCAGAAGCAAGTATCTTTTGCATGTCTTGATCAATGTCTGACAGCTGTTGATCCACTGGCCGCTGCTTTGGCACCATGTCAGCTGGAACCAGCACCATTTTCTTCATTTGCCCATCCATTCTGATAACAGGGTAGCCGCAACTGCTAGAAGAGGAGCAAGAACTGCTGTGACCAGCCCTCCGTTTTGCACAAGTATGTTCTGCTTCCCTCTAACTGTCCCTTGCTTGTTCCCTAGATACCTCACCTCCCTTCTGTAGCGTTTCAGCTTCTTCTGTTGCTCTTGTGAGAAGGGAATATTACCGTTGAGTAGGTTGTAACAGCACTCAGACAAACAAAGTATTGTATCTTTCTCAGCGTTTTGTAAGATGGCCTTCCTCAGCTTAGGCTTTGCCTTGTACACCTGATTTAACAAAGCAATATTCCGTTTCAGACGAGCAGACATGGTTACAAACAACAGAGTGCAGTGAGCTTTTATACTATTTTGTATATGACAGTGTATTCACCAGGAAAAATCTTTGACCTCAATCGCATGTCTTCAGCAGTGTTTTGAGTTAGGTCAATCAGCAGGTAAGAGTATGGTTCAGAGGTGGCGTCTTCATATGCTTTCAGAAATCCCTTGCTTCTGTTGGGGTACAATTGCCTGGCGATGGTTGTAACTTGAAGCTTGTCGGCAGGAGACTTGAACAGCACCATGTAGTTGGCATTTACTCGTGCAGTCTTTGTGTTTGCATAGAAGATATTCTGCACAAGAAATATCACACTCATTGAATAATGATGTACATATTTGGTAAAAATGGCATTTAGAGTGGATGATTTGCTGCATTCCTCCATCATGTCATCAAGCACAACCAACTGCGTGCCACTGAAGGCCTTGAGGTCATCTACATCTGGCAGTCCTTCGTGAAAGGTTATGTAGTGTGGGAACTGGTTAAACAGGGGTTGCCACACTCCATAGCAATAAATCACTCTGTCTGGTATTTCAGTCACCATATGAGGCAAGTCCTTTAGCAGCCGAAGAACCCATTGAGTTTTTCCTGCCTGAGATGGTCCACTGACACACATTGAGAATGGGTGTTTCAA
>JASAMZ010009814.1:0-14394 GCA_030248115.1 Linhomoeus sp. GSCO2_2
TGTTGTAGGCAAAAATTTGTCTATATTCAGCGCCACAGGCGCAAATTTGGCGATTTTTGATTCCTAAATGCCAAATTCTCTTGTAAAATAGCGCCGCAGGCGAAAATTTTCTATAATCGTGTGTCATGTAAGAAAATTTTTCTTAAAGGTCGGGCCGAATGGGGGGGGGGGGCAGTGCCCCCCCCCCCCTGCCCCCCCCCCCCCTGGGCCCGCTAGTGGTTGGTTTGTGTGAACAGGAACAGTCTACTATGGCAAAACCTGCTCTGAGTAAGCGTTTCCACGAGTTTTTGCCAGTTTGCATAGTGGCCCTTGGTAGGTGGTAGGAAGTAAATGTAACGCAGAAACTTGAATGGCTAGCGAAAGCTGTCACAAACGAAAAGTGAAAATTGCCCAGATCGAATGGACAAAACCACGAAAATCGCTGTTCTCAGACGAACAATAAGTTTTACGGCTCGCACACTTTAACAACAGCTGCGATTGATCTCAGAGCCAAATAAACCCAATTTGATGGCGCAGCTGAATGAAAGAACGCCCTTTAGTTTGGCAGTCTGAGTTTTTTTTGTGTGAGGTATTTGGCGCTCGAGAATCGGACAATGTACTCGAGTGTGTAGTTGCTGCGTATGTGCTGCCACCATATCATATCGTTTGCACATGATTTGTCCAGAGTCCCACATTTTGTCAAGCAGGGTTAACTTCGTAGGATTTCGCTTTGACATGTTAAAACTCAAAATGAATTACCGAATTCGTCTGACTCGACGTTATTTGCTGTCTGGGCGAATCAAAGGCTTTGCCCGCTTCTATTGTAACGACCACCCCATATCATAGCCTAACAACCTCCGTAATTGGTCTCGGCGTGCCAAGAGGTAATCTTAGGCAACTTGAGCCGGTTCTGCACTCAGATACTGTATCAGGCGTATGCTCGACTTTGGATGCCTAAAATAGGTACAATACTTTGCAGTGTGTATGTACCGTAGCTCGTTTCATGTACCGGGTTTTCCGAAAAAGCGCCCCGGGGCGCTAATTAGGTTTTGGCACTTTCGGCGAGCGCAGAATCAAACCAAATAAGCGCCCCGGGGCGCTTAATTGGAAAGTCTAATCTTATGGGTTTTCGGCACTTCTGTAGGATACATAGCTTGTGTTAACAGAATCGTATAATCGGTAACTACTGGTAATGCCAAATCGTGTATTTACAGGTCTAAACGCATAATTCATTGAATTCTCTTACGAACTGTGGTGTTGAGACTCAAATCAACCGCTGAGACACTTAATTTTCTTGGTGAGTGATCAGCGCATGATCGCAAAATGCCCATTCTGTTCAAAGAATCTTTTCTCCAAATAAGCGCCCCCGGGGCGCTTATTTGGAAAGGCATCCCAAATAAGCGCCCCGGGAGCGCTCGTTTGGGGGGGGGGGCGCTTTTTCGGAAAAACCCGGTACCTAGGTATCTTAGCTAGTGTCAGAAAGTGAGGGTACGTACCTAATCTAGGGCCCATTATGAGACGTCTCATCAGGCGTCCATTTTGCACTGATGTCTAAAATCAGCCTGCACCTGTCGTCTCATTTCTTGTGATTACTGTACCTTCATACGAATGGGAGTTGCTAACTTGCATCAAGTTCAACGTAGGCTCTTACGGTAGGTACTTTACTTGCGTTTGCGTGGGTGTGTCACATGTCACAACAGTTTCCAATAGGCGCTCTCTGTAGAATTGCGCGGATGTTGCAAAACAGAAAACTTCATTCAGTTATGTAGCTTCACTTTGTCTTCAGGTCGCATTCAAGATGAATGGCACCACATTTCTGTCGCGCCTCGCCTACGCTGCTGACAGTACAGTGGTCGTGCTAACTCTGCTGAATACTCCATTCTATTTGCTCTGTGTTATGTCCCTGTTACAGCACCGTAAGACGCTCGACAGCGCATTCTTTACGATCTGCATATCGGCAGGCGTTGCGGACATATGGATCGTAATGCATAAGACCATTTTGAGAAGAATTCCCCAGTTGACACAGCCTGGAGATTGGTTCTTGAAGAGCGAGATTCTGGTGACTGTTTCGCGCAATTTAGAAATCTAAGAATACCGTATTTCCTTCAATAAGCGCCCCTCGAATTAGCACACCTTCCATTAACCACCACTCCTAGAGGAAGATTGAAACAATAAGCGCCCCTCCGCTCAAATAAGCGCCCACTGCTGGCGAGTAACAGTAATGCTTCGCCACAACTTCTGTCACGAGATAGGGTTGTTTTAGGGGACAATTATTTGCAGCTTTTAATTTGTAACTACAGCTTTTTGGCACTCCTCCCCTCCAAAAGGGAGGAGTGCTATAGTGATGGTGCGGATTCTGTGTAAATTGGAACGCTCATAAGTCGGGCTAGACTCCGCCGATCGGTGCGAATTTTTTTTTATTCGATAGGTCTCTGGATGGAAAAACCTGCATCAAGGGTCTCGACTTCCGTCCGGGACCCGGTTTTTGGCAAGTTGCCAAAAACCCGGTTTTTCGGCCTCCGACGAACTTTGGGGTGCTAGAATAGTGTTCTGGTAGAACGGAGAGAGACGAGCTTTGGGCCGAATATGTAAAAGACATTGGGCTATCCGATGGTAGGGACGCCGTCGGGCTGGGTCCGGGCCTGCCCGGTCCGGGTAGCAAAAACCGGGTTTTTCGGCCCAAAAGTAGGGGTTCACGGTCACGTCGTAGTTTTTTTGTTTTGCAAGGTGGTGGTCTGTTGTTTTCTGGATTTGAACAACTCGGATAGCTGCATCCCGAATCGTCGCTATAATCCCCTTCGGATGACGTACGGGCCGAAAAATAATGCTCAAAGTTGGACCCCGGGCACCCGGACAAAACTGCGGGCAGGCGTAACTTTTGCTAGGGTGGCCTTATTGAGATGCGAAAACACCACTCGATAGAACTCGGCGTGCTCTACAACTATGTAATAGACCACTTTTTTAGGAATGGTCAAATTTTGAGTGAAAAAATGAAAAAATCAATTTTTGGGTCGAAATTCGAAATAGTTGCGTTTCGCATTTTTTGCTGCGCTATTCGATCTCGGCGATATTTGGGGATTTTTTAGGCCGAATAAATAGAATTTTGGAGTTAGAAGTACAGCTTTGGGTGGGGACCATTTTTGGGTAAAATTTCGATTTTCTTCACAAATTTTCGGTATTTCGGTGCAAAGTGGTGTCATTTGAGATATTTCGGTGTCAGTTGGACTTTCACGTGATAGAGCATCAAAAGATACGTTGTTTTTGTTACAAGCACTTTTTTCGTCCGACGCGTATTTTGGCGGGAAATTTGAATTCAAAGTTTTGGCTGCCCGATTTGTCCACGGCACCTACCGTGTAAGTACTCGATTCCGGCTTTTCGGGGACGCTGATCACGAATTTGACGTTGTCTTTTCGTTTTGAGATGTGTGGGACCATTTTTGAAGAATATGCTTGCCACCATATGTGCCCTCAAGTGGAAAACCTGGTTGTGTCAGTTCAGCTGAACCTAGGTGTTCTGTATGCCTAATGTGGGGTACTGGCACTTGGAGGGTCACAAATCCGAATTTGCTGTTAATTGTGCGATCAGAATGTCCACTAAGCCTCACTGACATGCCTCGTTGATCAATGGGCAGCATTTTTCAACTCCCGAAATTCTTCTGAAAGAGGGGAGGAGTGCCCCGAGGGGCTCTGCCCCCGTCTACTAATCTTGTCTTTATAGCCTCCGGGAAAATGACAATGCGCTTTTAAAAATGAACAATGCGCTTTTAACTTGAACATGCCGCTTTTGACAGCGGTTGGACCGAAAATTGCACAAACCGCTTTTAAATTGAACAAGCCGCTTTTAAAATTGAACAAACCGCTTTTAAAGTGAACAAACCGCTTTTAACGCCCTGCTGCGTCGCGCACGGCATAGTCGCAACGTGACGTCGACGCGAGCCACCCCAATTTGCATGGGTAAGTTTGTCGGCGTGGCTATAGGCTAATAGGCTTCAAAGTGCAACTTGTTGCGAGCGCGAGCAGGGAAGGGACACAGCCGGCCTAAGAAGCAGGAGGCAAGTACATGGGCTTGTTGGCACTCATCCCCTCCAAAAGGGAGGAGTGCTATAGTGATGGTGCGGATTGTGTGTAAATTGGAACGCTCATAAGTCGGGCTAGACTCGGCCGATCGGGGCGAATTTTTTTTTATTCGATAGGTCTCCGGATTGCGCAGTGTGCATCGAAGGTCTCGACTTCCGTCTGGGACCCGACTTTTGGCAAGTTGCCAAAAACCCGGTTTTTCGGCCTTTGACGAACTTTGGACGCTTGGAATAGTGTTCTGGTAGAACGTAGCGAGACGAGCTTTGGGCCGAATATCTAAAAGACATTGGGCTATCCGATGGTGGGGGCGCCGTCGGGCTGGGTCCGGGCCTGCCCGGGCCGGGTACCAAAAACCGGGTTTTTCGACCCAAAAGTAGGGTTTGGTTTGCCACTCGTGATTTTTTTGTTTTTTAGGTGAACCGGAAGTTGTTTGCCCCACTTGAAGAACTTGGATAGCTCTTTCCAGAATCGGTTTGTATAATGGGCTTAGACATGGGATCGGCCGGGAAATTCACCCCAAAGTTGGGTCCCGGGTTTCCGGGTAAAACTTCCCGCTGGCATAACTCTTAATAGCGTGGTCGTAGCGAGATGGGATAAAGACCAATCGATAGAGCTCGGCGAGCTCTATAACATTGTAGTAGATCATTTCTCTCTAAATGGCCAGATTTTGGGTGAAAAGTTGAAAAAATCGATTTTTAGTCAAAATTTCAAAATTCTGCGTTTCCCATTTCTTGGTGTGCCAATCGATTACGTTGATGTTTGGCGAGTTTTTGGTGCTTAGGAATGTCTTTCCGGGAAACGAGAAAAGGTCCCAGCCGGAAACTGTTTCTTCGAGAAATTAAAAATTTTTCGATAAATTTTCGGTATTTTGGTGCAAAGTGGGTCCCGTTGATACATTTTGGTGTCAATTCGACTTTCACGCGATAGAGCATCGAAGGATGCATAGTTTTTGTTAGAAACACTTTTTTCGTCCGACGCGTATTTTGGCAGGAAGTTTGAATTCAAAATTTTGGCTGCTGGGTTTGTCCGGGGCACCTACCATGTAAGTAGTCGATTCCGGCTTTTCGGGGATGCTGATCACGAATTTGACGTTGTCTTTTCGTTTTGAGATGTGTGGGACCATTTTTGACGATTTTGCTTGCCACCATACGTGCCCTCAAGTGGTTGTGTCAATCAGTTGAAGCTAGGTGTGTTGTATGTCAAATGTGGGGTATTGGAGGGTCACAATTCTAAATTTGCTATTAATTTTGCGATCAGAATGGCCACTAAGCTTCACTGACATGTCTCGTTGATTCTTCTCGTTGAACTCTAAATACTTCTGAAAGACGGGAGGAGTGCCCCGAGGGGCTCTGCCCCCGTCTACTACCTAATCTTGTCATTTGGAAGAATGCGCTTTTAACTGTCACCGCTTTTCATTCTGAACAGAGCGCTTTTCATTTAGAACAATGCGCTTTTCATTTTGAACAATGCGCTTTTAAGAACGCCAGCATTATAGAGGGGGCTATGTATATAGGAGCAGCTTTTCATTTGGAACAAAGCGCTTTTTGGCACTCCGCCGCTTGAAAAGCGAAGGAGTGCTATAGGAGCGGTAAAGCCTACAGTTAGCATGTTCGGGGCTGGCGCTCGCTACGAAGCTCCTAGGGAGCCAATTTTCTTTTTAAAAGATAGCTTATGATGACGCGCAGCGTGCTCGGGGGGTGAAAAAATTTCGGCGGTGGAAGAATTTTGCGAAAATTCAAAAATTCAAATTTTCTGGTTCAAAAAAAAAAATACCGCATAACTTTCGCAAAAGTGGCTCGAATTTGATGATTTTTGGATATGTTGTAGCCCCTTGGATGCTCTTCAGAACCATACCAAATTGGGCTCCCTAGGTAGTCCGACGCGGGAGTACGGTAGAAAATTCAAAATTTAAAATTTTTTTCCGACCTTTAAAAAATCGTAACTCGAGTTTGCGACGGTGGCTCCTCGCAAACTTTTCTGCAAAACACAGACCCATGTATGGCCTTTCGATTGGCACCAAAACCGCCGAGATCGGTCTTGCCGTTCGGGAGATCCGCGGTGGCAAAAATCCCGGGTCCCGAGCGGAAAATTCGGATTTTCGACTTTGAGTGGATTTTTGAGTTGGAAAGCGTGCTTTTAGCGGCAAATTGACCATTGCAACGTGTTCAGCGTCAAAAGTTGGTCTAGACGAAGTGTCTTGACCATTTTGAGGTACCGTACCCCGGCCGCGCCGAATTTTTGAATCCCGGGGTCAAATTTTCGAAATTGAGTTTTCACTTGTTTCGGGAGTTTTCGACGACGCTGAACACGAATCCGGTGTTTGTTTTGCGATTTTGGACGCCTTTACCCTGCTTTCGGCACCCGGCCGGCCAAAAATTGGGCCCCGGGGTCGAAATTTCAAAATTGCGTTGACAGTTGTGTCTGGGCTTTCTGACGCCGCAAAACGCGAATCCGTTGTTTGTTTGGCGATTTGCGGTGCATTTAGCCTGATTTTGGCCGAATACTCACGCTCTGTAAAATTTCGCGAAATTCCGAAAATACCGTCCGCCATTGATTTTGCTGCGCCTACAGTACGCCGTCCATATAAGACGCGCTGAGAAAGGCGTCTACGCACGCGCAATCGAACCGAGTTATAGGAGCATCGTACTGTAGGGCCACCGACGCCGTCCACCCCAGCGGGGGAGCCCCCGCTGTGTAGCGTAGATAAGGCGCGCCTGTACAATTGGGGCGCCGCTGGCATTCGACATTGTGAGTGGCTATAGACAGTCAGTGGTCAGTACAGCCTGCGCTCATCGTCGTCACTTGCGCCACATCGGCCTCTAAGTGTATGGCATCTGCTTAGGCCCACCCCGGGCTATAGACCTTAGTTCTACACTGAAAAAATTGGGAACAAACAAATTTAACGGGAATGCAACACTTGTTGGAGTTTCTGTGCCCCCGTCTGCTAAAACAATCACGCGGAGTGCCTATCTGACACTCAAGGAGTGTCACGTATCACTTGTTATTTGGAACAAAGCGCTTTTCATTTGGAACAAAGCGCTTTTCATTTTGAACAATGCGCTTTTCATTTTGAACAATGCGCTTTTCATTTTGAACAATGCGCTTTAGTTCTGCTGCTGTGAGACAAAGGGCAAAAGTCCAGAAAAGTGCCCGAATGAGCATTTCATTACAATTCATTTAGATTACATTCTTTTTTAAATTTCATTTTAAATTCAGTTATATTTCTTTCGGACACTGAATATTCCTTTCAAAGCAGGCTATGCTTAGGCTCGCCCTGCGCCCACCATGCACAAGAGTCAGTCGGCGTCGCAGTCTGGCGGGTCGAAGCTTAGGCTTAACGCGACCGGTGACCGATTTCAGGGCGCGCGGAGCGCGCCCTGAAGTTGGTGGTCGCGCTAAGCCTCAGCTGAGACCCGCCAGGCGCGACGCCGGCCGAGTTTTAGTGCAAACGGTAGGTGGAGTGCTCACTCCCCCATGTACTTGCCTCCTGCTTCTTAGGCCGGCTGTGTCCCTTCCCTGCTCGCGCTCGCAACAAGTTGCACTTTGAAGCCTATTAGCCTATAGCCACGCCGACAAACTTACCCATGCAAATTGGGGTGGCTCGCGTCGACGTCACGTTGCGACTATGCCGTGCGCGACGCAGCAGGGCGTTAAAAGCGGTTTGTTCACTTTAAAAGCGGTTTGTTCAATTTTAAAAGCGGCTTGTTCAATTTAAAAGCGGTTTGTGCAATTTTCGGTCCAACCGCTGTCAAAAGCGGCATGTTCAAGTTAAAAGCGCATTGTTCATTTTTAAAAGCGCATTGTCATTTTCCCGGAGGCTATAAAGACAAGATTAGTAGACGGGGGCAGAGCCCCTCGGGGCACTCCTCCCCTCTTTCAGAAGAATTTCGGGAGTTGAAAAATGCTGCCCATTGATCAACGAGGCATGTCAGTGAGGCTTAGTGGACATTCTGATCGCACAATTAACAGCAAATTCGGATTTGTGACCCTCCAAGTGCCAGTACCCCACATTAGGCATACAGAACACCTAGGTTCAGCTGAACTGACACAACCAGGTTTTCCACTTGAGGGCACATATGGTGGCAAGCATATTCTTCAAAAATGGTCCCACACATCTCAAAACGAAAAGACAACGTCAAATTCGTGATCACCACCCCCGAAAAGTCGGAATCGAGTACCTACACGGTAGGTGCCGTGGACAAATCGGGCAGCCAAAACTTTGAATTCAAATTTCCCGCCAAAATACGCGTCGGACGAAAAAAGTGCTTGTAACAAAAACAACGTATCTTTTGATGCTCTATCACGTGAAAGTCCAACTGACACCGAAATATCTCAAATGACACCACTTTGCACCGAAATACCGAAAATTTGTCAAGAAAATCGAAATTTTACCCAAAAATGGTCCCCACCCAAAGCTGTACTTCTAACTCCAAAATTCTATTTATTCGGCCTAAAAAATCCCCAAATATCGCCGAGATCGAATAGCGCAGCAAAAAATGCGAAACGCAACTATTTCGAATTTCGACCCAAAAATTGATTTTTTCATTTTTTCACTCAAAATTTGACCATTCCTAAAAAAGTGGTCTATTACATAGTTGTAGAGCACGCCGAGTTCTATCGAGTGGTGTTTTCGCATCTCAATAAGGCCACCCTAGCAAAAGTTACGCCTGCCCGCAGTTTTGTCCGGGTGCCCGGGGTCCAACTTTGAGCATTATTTTTCGGCCCGTACGTCATCCGAAGGGGATTATAGCGACGATTCGGGATGCAGCTATCCGAGTTGTTCAAATCCAGAAAACAACAGACCACCACCTTGCAAAACAAAAAAACTACGACGTGACCGTGAACCCCTACTTTTGGGCCGAAAAACCCGGTTTTTGCTACCCGGACCGGGCAGGCCCGGACCCAGCCCGACGGCGTCCCTACCATCGGATAGCCCAATGTCTTTTACATATTCGGCCCAAAGCTCGTCTCTCTCCGTTCTACCAGAACACTATTCTAGCACCCCAAAGTTCGTCGGAGGCCGAAAAACCGGGTTTTTGGCAACTTGCCAAAAACCGGGTCCCGGACGGAAGTCGAGACCCTTGATGCAGGTTTTTCCATCCAGAGACCTATCGAATAAAAAAAAATTCGCACCGATCGGCGGAGTCTAGCCCGACTTATGAGCGTTCCAATTTACACAGAATCCGCACCATCACTATAGCACTCCTCCCTTTTGGAGGGGAGGAGTGCCAAAAAGCGGTTTGTTCATTTTTTCGCCGCGCCTCAGCGCGGCGAGGTGTATATATACGGTTGACAATGTCTGTCTGTCTGTGTGTCTGTGTGTGTGTCCGTGGCACCGAAGTAAGATATGTGGCATATGTGGTCAAGTAGAGTCAAGGTCGCTGAGTATGGATCCGATGTCCGTTTCTGTTGCTAATTTCGCATTTTCGAGATATTCACAATTGAAATTCAAAAATGTCAAAAATCGACTTTTTCACCCGACGAGCTAGCGACGAAATTTCTTCGGAAATGGAAAGAGCATAGACCGCGAATGATTTGTAATACAAAAGAAAATTTTGGTAAATGTGGAATTTAATAGAAATACATAATTGTTTGTCAAAACTTAATAAATTGACAAAAATAGAACGTCGTTTATTGACGAATGTGAATGCAGAAATGGTAAGGCCGTATGTCAACAAGAATATTTGACATAGTATTGCAGTTTTAATAAATCGCAATTTCGAGATATTTAGAATTAAAATTCATAAATGTCAAAACCGACATTTTCGTCTGATGGGCTAGCGGCGAAATTTCTTCAGAAATAGAAAGGGCATAGACAACGGATAATTTGTAACACAAAAGAATATTTTTGCAAATGTGAAATTTGATAGAAATACGCAAATATTTTCCAAATTCCATAAAATGACAAAAATAGAACGTCAATTATTGAGGAATGTGAATGCAGAAATGGCAAGGCCATATGCCAATAAGAATTTGTGACACTGTTTTACAGCTTCAATAAATTGCAATTTTGAGAAATTGAGAATTAAAATTTTAAAAAATGTCAAAATCGACATTTCATCTGATGGGCTAGCGGCAAAATTTCTTAGAAATTGTAAGTGCAGAGACTACGGATAATTAGTAACATGAAAGATATTTTTTACCAATACCAAATTTGACAGAAATGTCAAAATTTCGTAAATTGCCAAAACTTTTGTTAATTGATGAATGTGAACGTAGAATAGAAAGGGCGTACGCAAAGAGGAATTCCTGATAAAGAACGACCGCACCAAACTTTTCGCAAGTTTTTTGTTGGATGTGACGTTTTCACAGTGTTCACACCGGTAGGAAACACCAGACAAACGGCGTCGTATCATGCCGATAACATATAGCGAACGCGGCGATATCACTGAGCTTTAGATCAGCTGTACAGATAAGCGTATCGTGGGGATAGCTGCACTTGGCATTATGGTACACGTTCTCATGATTCTTTCTCCAGATGCGGCTAACGATACGTACAAAGTTCACTATACCGTTCACCAAAATTTGACGGACACAAAGTATAGGTTGAACTTTTTACACACACAGCTTGTTTCGCCGCGCCTCAGCGCGGCGAGGTGTATATATACGGATGACAATGTCTGTGTGTCCGTCCGTGGCACCGAAGTAAAATATGTGACATATGTGGTCAAGTAGATTCGAGGTAGCTGAGTGCGGATCCGGTGTCCGTTTGTGTTGCTAATTTCGCATTTTCGAGATATTCGCAATTAAAATTCGAAAATGTCGAAAATCGACTTTTTCGTCTGATGCGCTAGCCGCGAAATTTCTTCAGAAAAGGAAGGAGCATGGACCGCGGATAATTTGTAACACAAAAGAAATTTTTGCAAATGTGGAATTTAATAGAAATACGCGATTATTTGTCAGAATTGCATAAATTGACTAAAATACAACGTCGTTTATTGGCAAATGTGAATGCTGAAATGGAAAGGTCGTATACCAATAAGGATTTGTGACATAGTTTTGCAGTTTTTAAAAGTTGCAATTTCGAGATATTTTCAATCCAAATATGGAAATGCCGAAAATCGAGTTTTTCACCTGATGATATAGCGGTGAAATTTCTTCAGAAATGGAAGGAGTATGGACTGCGGATAATTTGTAATGCAAGAGAAATTTTTTTGCAAATATGGAATTTAATAGAAATACGTGATTATTTTCAAAATTCCACAAATCAACAAAAATAGAACGTCGTTTTTTGACGAATTTGAACGCGGAAATGGTAAGACCGTATGCCAATAAGAATTTGTGACATAGGTTTACATTTTTAATAAATTCCAATTTCGAGATATTTAGAATTAAAATTTTGAATAAATGTCAAAATCGAGATTTTCGTCTGATGGCCAGAACAGCTGTTTATTGATGATAATGATGAATGTGCACTCGGAAACAGAAATGCGTACGCTGAACACAGGAATTCGTTCGCACCAAACATTTGGCAAGTTTTTTTGTTGGATGTGGCGTTTTCACACAGGTAGGAAACATCAGATAAACGGCGTCGTATCATGCCGATAACATATAGCGAACGCGGCGATATCACTGAGCTTTAGATCAGCTGTACAGACAACCGTATCGTGGGGATGGATAGCTGCACTTGGCATTAAGGTACACGTTCTCAAGACACTTTCTCCAGATGCGGCTAACGATGTGTACAAAGTTCACTATACTGTTCACCAACATTTGACAGACACAAAGTATAGGTTGAACTTTTTACACACACAGCTTGTTGGCACTCATCCCCTCCAAAAGGGAGGAGTGCTATAGTGATGGTGCGGATTGTGTGTAAATTGGAACGCTCATAAGTCGGGCTAGACTCGGCCGATCGGGGCGAATTTTTTTTTATTCGATAGGTCTCCGGATTGCGCAGTGTGCATCGAAGGTCTCGACTTCCGTCTGGGACCCGACTTTTGGCAAGTTGCCAAAAACCCGGTTTTTCGGCTTCCGATGAACTTTGGACGCTTAGAATAGTGTTCTGGTAGAACGTAGCGAGACGAGCTTTGAGCCGAATATGTAAAAGACATTGGGCTATCCGATGGTGGGGGCGCCGCCGGGCTGGGTTCGGTCCTGCCCGGGCCGGGTACCAAAAACCGGGTTTTTCGACCCAAAAGTAGGGGTTCACGGTCAGGTCGTAGTTTTCTTGTTTTCAAGGCTGACCGAACGTTAATTGCCCCAATTGAAGAACTTGGATAGCTCTATCCAGAATCGTTTTATATGATGCGCTCAGAAGTGGGACCGGCCGGGGAATTCACTCCAAAGTTGGGCCCCGGGTTTCCGGGTAAAACTTCGGGTCGGTGTAACTATTGATAGTGTGCCCGTATCGAGATGGGGCAAAGGCCAATCGATAGAGCTCGGCGAGCTCTATAACATTGTAGTAGATCATTTCTCTCTAGATGGCCAAATTTTGGGTGAAAAGTTGAAAAAATCGATTTTTGGTCAAAATTTCAAAATTCCGCGTTTCCCATTTCTTGGTGTGTCAATCGATTACGCTGGTGTTTGGCGAGTTTTTGGTGCTTAGGAATGTCTTTCCGGGAAACGAGAAAAGGTCCCAGCCGAAAACTGTTTTTTCGAGAAATTAAAAATTTTTCGATAAATTTAGGGTATTTTGGTGCAAAGTGGGCCCGGTTGATACATTTTGGTGTCAATTCGACTTTCACGTGATAGAGCATCGAAGGATGCATAGTCTTTGTTAGAAACACTTTTTTCGTCCGACGCGTATTTTGGCGGGAAATTTGAATTCAAAATTTTCGCTGGGGGTTGCTTGGGCACTTACAGTGTAGGTACTCGATTCCGACTTTTCGGGGGTGGTGATCACGAATTTGACGTTGTCTTTTCGTTTTGAGATGTGTGGGACTATTTTTGAAGAATTTGCTTGCCACCATATGCGCCCTCAAGTGGAAAACCTGGTTGTGTCAGTTCAGCTGATGCTAGGTGTGTTGTATGTCAAATGTGGGGTATTGGAGGGCCACAATTCCGAATTTGCTATTGATTTTAAGATCAGAATGGCCACTAAGATCGATGGGCAGCATGATTCAACTCACAAAATTCTTCTGAAAGAGGGGAGGAGTGCCCCGAGGGGCTCTGCCCCCGTCTACTAATCTTGTTACAAGGGAAACGTGCAGGAGAACCTGCAGTGAAGCACTCCGACCAGAACGGGAGAAAGCAGACCGCCACTCACTTATGAGAAATAAGGCCGATTTCCGCACAAAGATTCTCCACAAATTTCGCCGGCTCGCGAGTTTCAGAGTGCGCGTGTTCCCTCCACCTACAGGGACCGGCGCCGGCGCGCAGCAGAACTCCACCGAAATCCTGTAGACCAGGCCGAATTGAGCCCAAAATTTGCCATTTCGCTTCGATTCAACCAGTAGCAGGCAGCTAAGATTTGGGGCAGCGCCAATCGCAGACTCGCCTTGCCATTTTGGACGGGAAGAATTGACAATTCATGCGCAAATCCTTACTTTACCACGTCTTCTTTCCGCACAGCATTTCCTTCAATTCAGAAGTTTGAATGCGCGCGCAGATACAAGTTACAACATTGTTTGCGGAGAGTACGGTAAAAGTTGCATTCAAATTTGAATTTCGGCATTAGGAAAGTGGCTGTTTGAAGGCAAAATCGGCACAAAATGGAGAAACCAATAGAAAATTCGCATTCCTCGTCGCGAAATACCCTAGAATCGACATTACAAACGTTCAATCACCTCACTTTCAGTTTCGTCGACGTAGGGCTTCGGTAGGTCGAAAATCTGCAAAACTCGCGAATCTTGATCCGAAACGCCAAAATAACGCCAGATTCGGCATCAGCGACCTCGAAAGCACCGCAGTCAACTCCAACATTGATTTTGTCCTCGGGGGTGAAAATTCGAATTTTGGACGCGGCCGGGGTACGGTAGCCGAAAAAATATTTTTTTAAAATTGATTCCGGATCAGTTTTCAACGGGGAATCGCGTGGTGCAGTCCATTTGGCCATAAATCATCGCAATCGGGCGCTAAAACGGCCGAAAGTCAAAAATTGGAATTTTCGACCCCCGACGGAGACCCGTTGCCACCGCAGAACTCACGATTTCCGCGGCGGATTTTGGCGATGTTGGTCTTAAACGAAAGAGAACATGTTAGTCTTGCCGATTTGAGATATCTGGCCCGATCCAACAACTCCCTGATTTACTACGATTTTTGAAAGGCAAATTTTTGTCAAAAAACCACTTTCGGCTACCGTAACCCGAGAACGCGTCGGCCGATTGGCTCGGGATTTGTTGTCCCCTCTTCGTCTCGTCGAGGACTACAACATATCCAAAGGGCATCAAAATCGGC
>JASAMZ010009815.1:0-15231 GCA_030248115.1 Linhomoeus sp. GSCO2_2
AACGTGTGCCGCCAACCAAGTGCAGCTATTCACACGATACGGTTGTCTGTACAGCTGATCTAAAGCTCAGTGATATCGCCGCGTTCGCTATATGTTATCGGCATGATACGACGCCGTTCATCTGAAGTTTTATACCTGCGTGAATACGCCACATCGAACAAAAAAACTTGCCAAATGTTGGTGCAGTCGTTCGCTACCAGGAATTCCGTTTGATTTGTACGTATTTCTGCGTTGACATTCATCAATGAACAACAGTCTTGGCAATTATGGAATTTTGGCATTTCTATCAAAATTGTGAAAAATTCTATCAAATTTAACATTAGCAAGAAATTTTCTCTTATTAATAATAAGAGAAAATTTCTTGCTATAATAAGTTATTATACTAATTATCCGCTGTCCATACGCTTGCCATTTCTGAAGAATTTCGTCTGCTTGCCGCCTTGTCGCTTGCCATTTCTGCATTCACATTTGTCAATAAATGACGTTGTATTTTAGTCAGTGTATGCAATTTTGACAAATAATCGCGTATTTCTACTAAATTCCACATTTGCAAAAAATTTCCTTTGTGTTACAAATTATCCGCGGTCTATGCTCTTTCCATTTCTGAAGAAATTTCGTCGCTAGCTCATCTGGTGAAAAATTCAATTTTCGACATTTTCGTATTTTAATTGTAAATATCTCTAAAATGCAATTTTTCAAAACTGTAAAACCATGTCACAAATCCCTATTGGCGTACGACCTATCCATTTCTGCATTCACACTAGTCAATAAACGACGTTCTATTTGTGTCAATTTATGGAATTTTGATAAATAATCGTGTATTTCTATCAAATTTCACATTTGCAAAAAAATTCTTTTGTGTTACAAATTATCCGCGATCTATGCTCTTTCCATTTCTGAAGAAATTTCGTCGCTTGCTCATCGGGTGAAGAGGTCGATTTTTGACATTTTCGTATTTTATTTGTAAATATCTCTTAATTACAATTTTTCAAAACTGTAAAGCACACCCCAAAAAAAGACCAAAACCGACCCCAAAAACAAACCCCCCCCCCCCCCCCAAAAATTGATGTAACCATGCGGCTTTATCCTAAAATTAGACAGGTCGAAAGCTTTAACAGCGATAAGCAGAGACAACTTGACGCTTTGACCGAACTATTCCAAGCTACTGACATCTACTCGCTTAATGACATTGCCAGTGGATGTTCGGCCGATCCAAAGCACGTCCCGAAAGACGACCGAGACGCTGGAGGCCTTCAAAAACAACTTGAAGTGTCTGTTGGAACAAAGGTAATGCTGACGAGAAATTTATGCTTTGATCTAGTCAATGGCGACACAGGGACGGTTGCAAAGTTCCAGAGAGACGAGAACGGACATATCACTTGCATAGCTGTCCAATTTGACAATCCAGATATAGGCGGTGAACTCCAAGAGGAAGATGGCTCCATTCCAATTGAAAGAATTGAGACTGAGTACAATCACTTTGGCAGATTCATTGCTAGAACTCAGTTCCCCCTTATACCGGCGTGGGCAGTGACAATTCACAAATCTCAAGGAATGAGCCTTTCGTCAGCAGCTGTCCATATTGGAGACGAGATATTTCAGTCAGCACAGATATATGTCGCGCTCAGTCGCGTTAGAAGCTTGGCTGGACTTTTTATTGAACATTGTCCAAAGAGTTGCATTAAGATTAGTAGAATGTCACCTAGAAAGGATGTGATGGAATGGGCGATAAAGGCAAGGAACAAGTGGAAACTGCTCAAATCCAAAATTGATTCTGCAGACAACTGAAACAATGGACAGAATACAATGCATGCAAGCAGGCTCATATTTAATGACGATACATCTGAAACACTGACGTATTACTGAGGAAACACTGTCGCCCATTTGCTCGACACACTGGCACATGGTTCTAGAAACACTGGCACATGGTTCTAGAAACACTGGCACATGGTTCTAGAAACACTGGCAGACCACATCTGTCCCATGGAATGACGTCACCAGATCTCCACTCCCAAAGGTACGTAGGTACTTAGCACTTTCCTGCAGATTCATAGTACAAAAAGTTTATTGTTTCAGGAATTGCGCTTCTTGACGTCACGAGCACAGCTGGAACGTGTCCCAACTACTACAGAAAATTTGTGCCCTTTATCTTTCGCTGCCTCTACAGCGTGGCGTCAAATAGTACCTCTGCTACACGGCGCTCCGTCCACTTTATCCTGTTCATCATCCAAGCCGTGTGTTTTCACAAAGGTTGTTGGTTCGCCCATTTGTACATGTAACCGCGTTTAGGGTCAGACGGCAGAGCGCTGGCCCACAACTACATTTTGGGCCTTCGTCATTGCTGCTGGCGTCTGAAAATTTCATATATCAACAGTGCAGGTAAGTTCGCTTGATTTGATGCACATGAATCCTAACGTACTTAACTAGCCTTTATGATCAGGCGGCAGAGCGCTGGCCCACAACTACACTGAGGGCCTCCGTCATTGCTGCTGCCGCCTAGAGATTCCACATGTCAAAAGCGCAGGTTACTTTCCCAGACTGTTGTGCAGTAATTTCAATTACGCTGCTGTCAACGTGACTTCTAAATTTCAAAATTTCAGTGAAACTACCCCAACATGTTGGAGTGGAGTATGAGAACAAGGAGTGGACTAAGAGCAAGAACTCTAATTGATTTCTTTCATTTGTTAACTTTGTAATTGTGTCTGCTTCTATCTAGGTATGTAGCGTCTGTGCGCAACATGCTTGATTGAGCGTCAATTGTACATATGTATTGTGTCTAAGCGTCGCATATGCATACAACGTGTTCAGTCAGAAGAGGCGCAGCTGTGATTTCGGCAAGAGAAGGCGTTGTGTTGTGTGCAGTTCTTTGGTGTAGTTGTTCTTTGCAACGAATTTCTTTTCGCGCACTCTTCTATTCATGCGATCACAGTCGTCAATAGATTAGTTATAGCGATATACAGAATTTCCACAATTTCCACAATTTTCCATTTTAGCGATATACAGAATTGTGAATATCTCGAAATTGCAATTTATTAAAAGTGTAAAACTGTGTCACCAATTCTTATTGACAAACGGCCTTACCATTTCTGCATTCACATTCGTCAATAAATGACGTTTTATTTTTGTCAATTATGGAATTTTGACAAACGATCGCGTGTCTCTGTCAAATTTCACAATTGCAAAAAGTTCCTTTTGTATTACAAATTATCCGCGAACTATGCCCTTGCCATTTCTGAAGAAATTTCGCCGCTAGCTCATCAGACGAAAAGTCGATTTTAATATTTTTGAATTTTAATTGTGGATGTCTCGAAATTGCAATTCATTAAAAGTGTAAAACTATGTCACAAATTCTTATTGACATACGGCCTTACCATTTCTGCATTCACATTCTTCAATAAATGACGTTTATTTTTGTCAATTAAGGAATTTTGACAAATATTTGCGTATTTCTATTAAATTCTACACTTGCAAAAAATTTCTTGTGTGTTACAAATTATCCGCGGTCTATGCTCTTTCCATTTCCGAAGAAATTTCGCCGCTAGCTCATCAGGGAAAAAAGTCGATTTTCGACATTTTGGAATTTTAATTGCGAATATCTCGAAAATGCACAATTAGCAACAGGAACGGACACTGGATCCGTACTCAGCGACCTTGACTCTACTTGACCACATATGTCACGCATCTTATTTCGATGCGCGGACAGACAGACAGACAGACAGACACACACACACACACACACACACACATTGTCATCCGTATATATACACCTCGCCGCGCTGAGGCGCGGCGAAAAAATCTGCCTTCTTTTCTGCGATGGCAAACCTGCATGCTATTGTGAATCACCCTGACAACTACAGCCGCTCATGGAATTGAAGGAACGCACCTGAGTCCACATGACCACGGAGTCGCGCACCTTCTCCCCCACGTGCACGTAAAAGGCGTAGTCTGCCAGAGGGTCACTCTTCACGTCCCTTCCACTGAACTCCCAAGTGAGATTGACGTGACTCCCATTGTTGCGAGCCACGCGCAGGGATTGGGGTTTCTGTGGCTTGGCGCCGTTGGAGAGGTCTGAACGAGCCGAAAGGACAACGGTACGTGCGGAAGGTTGGACTGGACTGACACGCAGATTCAATTATTCTTCCAGAAACATGCTGTTCTCAATCTGCATTCGATGTGCGAGCATATCGCATGATACACGGTCCCAAAACAGCTCAGGGCACGACTCAACGGCGCGAATTGCTCCTCTCCTAAAATTCTGCTGCATCTACAGTACATATGTAGTCGTCTGTATTAACGATTACATAGTCTGTATTACATAGTCGACTGTATTATTAACTGTATTGTCGTCTGAAGTATTAACTATGTCAAAATTTAAAACTTAATGGTATGTAAGCTGTTGTGATACTTGTGTGTCACGTGTTCTACACTGTACTGTGCCTTGCACTGGTGTCGCAGCTGTGCTGTGACGACTTTAAGGTAAAGGCATGAATCTTGGCGAAGCATAGGTAATAAGCTAAAGACTATTTAAAAGTATATAGGATTTTCTGGTGGTTGAAGGTTGGACTTTGAATACCAGTTAAATCAAATAACGCATTGCCTCACCTGCTAGCACCAAAATAACTGTTGACACGAAAAGTAGTGACAAACGCGTCACCATTGTTGTAGAATGGTACAATTTATTCCACTTGACTTGTTTACTAAGTTGTAATTAAACTTGGCGCGCTGTATAGAGAAAAGTCATGCGCAAAATGCTAAGTAAGTGTTTGGCGGTTGAGCAGTTGGCGCAACGACCCTGCGTCGCAAAGACGGTCGCGCATGACTGTTGCAGTGTAAAAGTGTGTAAAACTGCGTCTCAAAACTGGCTCGAGCGCAATCTTTGCAGCATAGGAATAGAGCATCACTCAAACACATTTCTAGCGCGCAAATCGTCTTAGCCACAGACAAGAACACACAATCGAATTCTAGAGCACGCTCAACAATTTTGCAATGAGTCTTCTAGCCATCCAAATCTTGTTTCAGTTCCCCCACAGTTAGTCGTTGCCAGGCGGCGCTGCACTCGTCACCCGCTCGCGAACAGGCGCGACACACGTACAGGCCTTCATCGAGTGTGGTCGGGGCTTTGATCTGAGTGGGAGAAGCAAACTATGGTGGTGGTTTGCGGTAAAGTGCAGTGCGGCGGTTGGAACTCAAAACTAGACTTAGGCACAGACCCTTTCAAGCTTCTCTGTAGCTGTAGTTAGCTGTACGTACAATAGGACCCACCTAGGAGTAGCTCCCAAACTTGCAAAGTCTAGCACAAATCTAGCAGCGCAAAAACGGCAGCACAAATCTAGTCTAGCACAAAATCGGCGTCAAGTCACTGGAGCAAAGTGGTATTCACGAGTGGGGCGTGCAAAAAAAGTTAACTTGCAAAGTAGAGTTAACTTGCAAAACCAAGTTCCTAAGTTCACCCACTGTCAACTTGGCCAAGTAGTGGTCTTGCTTATTATCGGGATGTTTCGTCAGACGCATGCGATGCCGTTTCGCACCTCGCCTGTTCTTCAGTCTGACACGTCTTCTCAAACCCCTTTGGTGAAAGAACCAAGCCACTTTGGATCTAGGATAGCTTTCCACCGTGCAGAAGAGATCAACTCCTTTTCCTTCGAAGGTTCTTGTAGTCCGTGAAGCTCCGCTTTGCTTGCCAGCAATGGCTTGAGGCGCCACTAAATTCGAAAGGCACACATTTCGGCTGTGTCGCTTTGTTGCAAACTTTCATTCTGTTGCATTAACACTCCAGCAAACTCCGCAATAGTCTCACTTACATTGCACCACAAGACGTTGCGTCGCGCTGCGCGTCTCCCCATCGCTTCCGTAAGCTGTGCAAGTCACAGGCACATCGCTGTGGTTCCTTGTCAACGAGAACGCGTGTTCACCCTCTGTCTATAAGTAACAGTGAACAACAGCATTTTGTGCAGAACTTTGTGCTATGGACAGCATTTTGTAATTTGCTATTGAATTGCATACTCCCAGTAGGTATAGTAATACTGCATCCTTAGTTGGTGATTTATCACCTACCGTATTCCAAATGCTCTTCTGGTACATTTCAATCTTTGCAGCGCCAGCAGCATGGCATTTGGCCGTCAAGATTTCTCCCTCGTGGGGTATCAGGTTCGAACTCAATTGTTGGATCAACAATGTCCAACAGCTCGTCTGAAAGCATTAATGGCCAGGTTGGGTTCTAAAATTGCAGTTCATTAGATTATTACACCAAAATTTTGCGCTGTCTAGTTAGTGTCTGCCTAGTTATATTAACCAGAACTGCCAACGTTTGTTTTGGAGCTGCTTACAGCGTCTTTTCACAATATAAGCTCCAGTTGGCACTAGTAGGATGTCTACAGTTCGCTGACCTGGCACCATGTGAATATGCAAAGTTCCACTGGCTGCACTTCTGTAGCTCGTTTTGTCGTCCACGACCACAACATAGACCATGTAGTAATGAAACTGGTGCAGTTTGATGGCAGTATAATTGGTCTTGGTTTTCATCTGCAATGGAAGGTTTGTCTTAATTTTCCAGTCTAATGAAGTTTTAAAGATGGCCACCAGTTTAATTCAGTTCAGACTTCAGTTTAGTTTGCGTCGAACTCGTCGAACACAGTTTCTACTTACATATGTGTTATTACCTTATTCCACAAGGCGATTGAGTCGACCACTCGCTCCCCAAGGTGCAGAATGTATGTGTAATTGTCAACCGTCACATTATTCGTCGTCTTCCCACTAAACTCCCAAGCGAGGCTGACGTGGCTGCCATTGTTACTGAGCACGCGTAGTGAATGAGGAGTCTCGGGGTTGTCTTCAATGGTAAAAGTTTTATTACTGTGATGGTCCATAGTATAGCTGGTTATCATTAACACTTTTTAAAGCCATTAGCATGTCACTACAAACAATGTGGCACGTCCTGCCTTAAGTTTCGCGAAACTGGTTACTGTACCTACAAACTGGGTGTGGAGCATTGTTACACTTACACCACTACTTCGTCACGCACCAAAATTCAGAAACATACAGTTGCTTCTCGTGAATCACCTACTTTTGTGGGGCGTGAAGGAAACCTCGTTTGATGGCGTACTGTACCCGCGAGAATCAAACGCGTGAACGTGCGCCGTGTAGTTCTGGCCAATCACCAGATTGTCAAGTTTAGTCCAAGTCCGAGCCGAATTTCGCTAAATTCGGACGAAATCTGCTGTAGCCTGCTCCAGAGCCTAATCATTCAAGAATTACTCAAAGTCACCAACCACTAAAATCTGTGAGGCGTTGGCTGCCGCGTATACTTGCACTTCGTATGGATAAACCTGAATAATAAATTAAATACGCAAAGGCAAGGCCAAATTCATATTTGCAAGTGTCAACCTCAGTATCTTGCGCCGCTTGCTGCCAAGCAAGTCTGACGTTTTGCCCATCCACCCTAACCACTTCTAAGCCAACTGGGGCTTGAGGGACGGCTGCAAGTGATGCGTACCAATTTGCGCAGAAATTCGTGACATTGAACATGAGTGAATTTCAATTTAGGAATTTTGGAATACACTAGTCGTTGTTGCCTTTCACGAAAATGGTACGTAACAGAAGTTCTCACCATTTGCCAAAGCCGCCAAAGCTGACGATGCCAACGCAAGCAGCGCAATTTCCATCTTCCTTGAACTTCGATGGCTGTGACAAGCTACTGTAGGAATGAGTTAAAGGTACGCGAGCACCACTGCAAATCTGCGCTCTGCCACTGTGTTACTGGGCACTCGTTTGGTCGCCAGAAGCAATTGCGCATGGACGGAAAATGGCTGCGACTGCTGTTATCGGTCACGAAGCGTGTCGACCTTTCAAAACAATTCCAAAAGTGTTTCTGTGGCCTGTGCCTGCGTCGCAACTATGTACAGGGTGTCCCACGGTGGGTTTGGCAAATTTGTTTGCTAGCTGGCAGAGATTGTGTGGGCCGATCAATTTGAAATTTTAAGTGGTGGTACTACTAAGCGTAACTTAGACGTCTGCCAAGTGAAAGATTTGTCGTGAGCAACACGCGGGAATGACACAGCTGCAAAGTTAGAGTCCCGATTTTCGGGGAAGCCATCACGGGAATGGCCGTCACTTGCGCTGTGGTGAACATTACGTGAAGCGGTAAGCGCCAGTTGATGGGTAAGACAACAACCTTTCAGACGATAGAAGAAACGACTCTGTGACCCAAATGACGCGAAAGATACAGACAATCAAAGTTTTCCGCATTGTGCCTGCGGGCCTCTTGGACGACGCTCTGATGGAGGTTCTGCTCATAGCCGCCCTTCATGGCACAATGCGGACAACTTTGGCCGGCAGTATCTTTCGCGTCATTTGGGTTACAGAGTCCTTTCTTCTATCGTCTGAAAGGTTGTTGTCTTACCCATCAAATGCCGGCGCCGCTAACCGCTTCACGTAATGTTCACCACAGCGCAAGTGATGGCCATTCCCGTGATGGCTTCCCTCGAAAATCGGGACTTTGACTTTGCAGCTGTGTCATTCTCGCGTGGTGCTCACGACAAATCTCTCACTTGGCAGACGTCTAAGTTACACTTAGTAGTACCACCACTTAAAATTTCAAATCGATCGGCCCACACAATCTCTGCCAGCTACATAGCAGACAAAGTTGCCAAACCCACCGTGAGACACCCTGTATTTCGTAGCTCTGCCGCGTTAGAACTGCGGGAACTTCTGCAATGCTATGCGAAGATTGTACTTGTCGGAAGATACATCGACCTCGGCTTTTGCTCGCACGGCCCGTCTTAGTAGATTACAACAGCGAAATTACAATGCAAGGCACACTTATACGCAAACGTTCCTGAGTGATAAAGGGCAGCAACTACAGAAAGGCTTCTGCTCTGTTTCGCTTCTTGTTGCTTGCAGAATACAGTACATAGCAAACTGAGAGCGTCGCGGCCTGACTTTTTGCACCCAATATCATATTCCCTAGACAAACTGTAGCATTGCGCACTCTTTTATGCAGCAACGCACAGCACACAAGAGCAAGCATACTCGCAACAATGGTCGTCATCGACTCAGACTTCACCGATCAAGCTCACCTTTTGAACGAAGACGCGAATGGTAGCGATCAACAACTGCCAAAAGCGGAGTGGATCAGCACTTCTGCGCTCGCGGCCAGATTTCCGTGGCTTGTGGACTGGGCACAGAGAACGTAAGTGCAGCAACTAAGAATTGTCGACTGATGTTTTGATAAGCTCTGTACCTAGGTATGCACGGCCGTACGCGGCTCGTTTCGTTCTTTAGGCGGACTTCACAGGATCAGACATGTCATTTTCCTTAGCCCATTAGGTTCCCATAAAAAAATTGGCTCTATAAAAAAAGTTTTTTTTACTCTGGCAAGAGTAAAAAATTTTGACCAAAATCTGGAGTTGACCTCGCTGATTAAAAAGTTGGATTTGGCCTGAAATTTTTTTTACCGAGGCGCGAAAAGTTTTTTACTGAAATGGAAAATGTTTTTTACCAAGGCTAGAAATGTTTTTTACCAAGGCGAGAAATGTTTTTTACCGAGGTGGGAAATGTTGTTTACTGTGACACATTCTTTAGTGAGCAACTTTTTAACTGTACCAGGCAATGTTTTTTACTCTGGGGGCCCTAGTTGTTTACTCTGGCACTTTTCCACATGGGGGGCTGGAATTTTTTACTCTGGGGGGTCGAATTTTTACTCTGGCACTTTTCAACATGGGGGGTCGAAATTTCTTACTCTGGGGGGTCGGATTTTTTACTCTGCCACTATTCTACATGGGGGGTCCAATTTTTTTACTCTAGGGGGTCGAATTTTTTACTCTGCCACTTTTCCACAAGGGGGGTCCAAATTTTTTACTCTGGGGGGTCGAATTTTTTACTCTGGCACTTTTCAACATGGGGGGTCCAAATTTTTTACTCTGGGGGGTCAAATTTTTTACTCTGGCACTTTTCAACATTGGGGGTCCAAATTTTTTACTCTGGGGGGAAATTTTTTACTCTGGCACTTTTCATCACTGGGGGGGTCCAAATTTTTTACTCTGGGGGGTCAAATTTTTTACTCTGGCACTTTTCATCACTGGGGGGGTCCAAATTTTTTACTCTGGGGGGTCAAATTTTTACTCTGGCACTTTTCAACACTGGGGGTCTAAATTTTTTACTCTGGGGGGTCAAATTTTTTACTCTGGCACTTTTTGACATTGGGGGTCCAAATTTTTACTCTGGGGTGTCAAATTTTTTACTCTGGCATTTTTCGACATGGTGGGTCCAAATTTTTTACTCTGGGGGGTCAAATTTTTTACTCTGACAGTCTTCAACACTGGGGGTCCAAATTTTTTACTCTGGGGGGTCAAATTTTTTACTCTGGCACTTTTTGACATGGGTCCAAATTTTTTACTCTGGGGGGTCAAATTTTTACTCTGGCACTTGTCTGCCCAAAACGCAAAATTTTTTAGTGTGGGTCTGTAATTGTTTCATTCAAGGCATGGCAATGGGGGCAGAGGGCCAACGGGCGGGGGGCCCCGCCCCGCCCCGCCCCGCCCCGCCCCCCGGCAATGGTGACTAGAGGTCTCAACGGGCCGGGTTTTTTCCGCCCCCCCCCCCCCCCCCCCCGCCCGGCCCGGCCCAGAAATTTTTTCGAGCGGCCCGGCCCGGCCCGGCCCGTTTTAAATTCCGTAGTCGGCCCGCCCGGCCCGGCCCGTCGGAAATTTTTGTCGCTGCGGAAATTTGAAAAACTCGAGCTTCGTTAGACCGATTTCGATGAAACTTTGGGAAATCAAACGTCATTATGTTCTGTAGATTGTGTCAAAAGGGCAGCCCGATCGGAGGACTGCAGCTGCTGCAGTGTCACGCCAATAAAGGTGTACTTTCCGTTTCCTGACGCCGAAAGAAATGAGCGCTGAGAGGGTATCTCCTCTACCGAGGCCGCGTAGGCGCTATGTGTGAAGGATCGCCGCCATATTTTAACATAAGCTACAACACATATTGCGCTATGAAGCACACCAATGTCGTTGCAATCAGTGCACCAATGTCTGAGTTGCGCAAGTTTCCGTTCGGTTACCTTAGTACGCACGCTTACATAACAGCGTCTTCATCATTGTTGTCGCGTAGGCGCTACGCGTGAACGATTTCTGCAAGATTTCAACACAAGCTACTGCTCACATCATACTTTCACTTGTGCAAATATCATTGGAATCGGTTAACCCTTGCCTGAGCTACGCAAGTTTCCGTTCTGTTATTCTGATATGATCAATAGAAATTTTGCGAAAGTATTCAGTTTTGTGGGTCGGCCCGGCCCGTTAATTTTTTTCGCGGCCCGGCCCGGCCCGGCCCGTAATTTTTTTGGGTCCCGGCCCGCCCGGCCCGGCCCACGGGCCGGGCCGGGCCGGGCCACGGGCCCGGGGGCCCGTTGAGACCTCTAATGGTGACCTGGGTTTGAGTCTGGAGGGCATGGCCGAGTTGAAGGCAACTTTGGGAAACTACTACTTTGGGCCTGCTAATGGTGGTGTGGCAGATTTGGAGGCTTACTCGCAGGACTCGAGCTCTTTGTGAAGCAGATGGGAAAATGTTTACTTACTGGCTTTTTCCGCTTAAGAGAGCCCCTGGACTCTTACATTGAAATTGGTCCTCCGACAACCCAAAGTTGGCGCCATGTAAGTGCCCTGGGGTGCTAAGATGGAAACTACTCTGAAGTACTGTAAGTGAGTTGTCATGACCTCTTGTGCTATTTTGTGTGTTAATATGGTTCTCCAAGCACCCAACGAACGAATTCCAGCACAAAAGGCATCCTAATACAGACAGCACAGGTAGCTGCAGTGAACTTCAAAAGAAACTGCAGCTCTGCCACCAGGTGAAAGTGCTATATGCAGCCTCCTCAACTTATCTGCAATATTAGCAAATCAGCAATATTAGCACCAGCAATATTAGCATCAGCAGTATTAGCAAATCAAGCAATTTACAACATCTCAGCACAGTAGAACAAGTCTAACAAAGGTCTGAGAAGTGTTGGTGGATTTAGTGCTTTTAAAAGTAACTTTCTTGGCAAACCTGCTATCTGTACTTTGTCCCATTGGGAAAACTTTGTCACCACATAAGCGCCCTGGGGTGCTTATATGGCAGTGAAAACCTCATAAGCACCCTGGGGCGCTAAAGCGGGTGGGGCACTTAAGCAGAAAAACCTGGTACCTAGTGGTCATGAGCACTACCTGGGGAAATTGGCCATGTTGGAGTTGAGGTCAACTTTCTCCTTAACCACACCACCCACTTCCACCACTTCTCAGGGAACTTGGGCCGCCAACCCCATGTCAGAACCACACCTCCACTGGATCTCCCCCATTCGCAATGTCTTCCCCATGGGCAAGGCCAGATGTCGGCTGTGCAAGGTCCAGTCTCCCACCAACCCCAACAACCACCGCACAATGTACTCCTGTTCCCATTGCATAGTTGCCGACAAAGGCATCATGTGAATTTGCATTTTTGGCATTGTGTGCCTGCTCATGTGCATCTCTGGTGACTCACCAGTTGCAACTGTTCTTGTTTGCCAGTGAAAACCAACCAAGTACAGAACAACACCACATCAAAATCAACCAATGGCACTACCAGCCAGAATAAAGTAGTTTTACATAGTTGACATCAACTCCCACATGGCTTGCCCTCAACTCGACTGCACCCTCCAGACTCAAACCCAGGTTGCCGTCACTGTACCTTGAATGAAACAATTACGCCCCCACTGTAAAAGACCTTGCGTTTTTTCGCCCGCCCTCAGGCGGGCGACACCCTAGGAGAGCTCGGCGTGCGTGCGTGCGTCCGTCCGTCCGTGCGTGCGTGCGTCCGTCACGCTCTCAGATCTCGGCGTTGGAAAGTCGTAGAGAGACGATCTTGGGCTCTACGGATAGGTCTCGACTCACTGATCATTAGTCATAACCGGTGTCGAGACTCAAAAATTTGAATTTCGCGAGTTACAGTAACCTGAAGGTCGAAAACGCAAAACGGCTCTAACTCACTCGTCTTACGCCGTAGAGTGGCAATCGACACGTCAGATGAAAGCTCTCGACGCGCCCATTCACGCGGCAGTAAAAATGTTCTAAATTACGCAAACACGCACCACGGAAAACGACATTCTCAAGATTTTGACACTAAAATCGCTCTAACTCGCGCAACTTGCGTCACAGAGAGACGGTCTGTAGTTCATTGGATAGCTCTCGACTCACTGATCATTTGTCTTCCTATTGGTCGAAATTCAAAAGTTTGAATTTCGCAAGTTACGGCAACGCAAAGTCCAAACTCGCAAAACGGGTCTAACTTGCTCGTCTTGCGTTGTGAAGAGACGTTCTTGGACTGTTTTGATAGCGCTCGTCGTACTGATGGATTGCTTGCCCATCGGTCTTTATCAATTAGTGAAATTCATTTGTCAATTAGTGAAACGCGCACCATGGAAATCGGTTCTAACTGACGCAACTCTTGCCGCACAGAACGACGTTCAACAAACCGTTGAAAGGGGTACGGCGTGCTCTTTCACTATCTGGCAAATTCGGCTGGAAATCCCTACGCGTGTCTGTGAAGTTGACAATTTTCACAATTTCCACACAACGAAATCGAACCGCTTGTCTTACTGTAGTATTCGTTGTCTGTTCTTTGTTTGCATAGCATCGAGCGACTTGACAAATCGTTGAAAGGGGTACGACGTGCTGTTTCACTGTCTGACAACACCCGTTGAGGATTCCGAGACTTGCATGTAAAGGCTACAATATGCACGTGGCATCCGTTTTGAAACGGGGACGGGGGGAGGGGAGAGTGCTTGCCCGCAAGGGGGGGGGGTAGTCGCGTGCGTCAGCCGTCAGCGCGCGCGGCTTGTCTTCTCTATGGCTATACGCTGTGTTGTCTACTGGCTACAGCGTGCACGTACAAACGCACGCACGCACGCACTCGGTTCACGCTGCCTCCTTGCCTCTCGCAGCCGCTAGCCTCACTTTCGCTCAGCGCTCGTTCATTTTCGAAGTCGTACGTAAGGAAGTTAGTCCGTTGGCTGTTAGTTCTCTTTCGTTGGCCGGTCGAGCTGTTCTAGCCGCTGTCGTTTGGTGAGGAGACGATGCAATACACAACGCTTTAGTGTCTACTTAGTGCCGCAATTGGAAATTCCAATTTTTGCGGGAAATACTGCGTTTTGTTGCGGAAAAGCGGAGTTTTCACGCGAAAATTGCGGATTTTCGGTTGCGTAACGTTGAAAACCGACTCAATCGCCAAAGAGTAGGGTCAAAATATCAGTATTCTACAGCGCGCGTGAGAGCAGGGGGTAGGGCGGATGCAAGACATGAGGACTTTGAGGGCTGACAGCTTGGCCGAATAATGCAGTTGGACGATGCAGAGTGCTTGCTTGATGAATGACTATTCGGCTGAGTAGACACAGCAATGTAGTTAAAGCTATGAGGCATAAAGTGAGGCCAAAAATTGTAAGATAAAACTACTTAAACTTGGCGAAATGCAAGTGCTTCATACTCGCTAACATTAAGATACTATCTAACAGAATTTTGGTAAAACAAGCGTCTTTCTTTGGACGCTTGGGCCTCGCTCGAAATTTCGAGCTACTCCCTGTGCCTCATAGCTTCAACTATCGTAGTAACGCACCACACGTGGATACGTAATATGCCACGGAGAAGCCCGCAATACAGAGGGGAGGAGGAGAAAACGTTGGGGAACGCTCCCACATGGCCTCCGAACCGCCGTGCACGTAGGCAAGAGGATAGAGCTGGAGCTTTACGGTCCGCCGTCGTCGAAGCCAGGACTGTGGTCATTCATCGTAGCACCGCCTGTTTGTATTTTAAGGATAATTGAAATTGCGCGCCACTTTGGCGCCTTCATTTTGACTTGAACTAGTTGTAATATTAGTAAAGTGGTATTTAGTATTGCGTACGTGCGCACGCACGCACGCACGCACGCACGCACTCAAGCACGCACTCAAGCACCACGCACGCACGCACGCACGCACGCACGCACGCTCGCACGCACGCACGCACGCACGCATGCACGCACGTACGTACGCACGCACCCACGCACGCACGCATGCACGCACGCACACACGCACGCATACACGCATGCACGCACGCACGCACACACACATACACAATACACACATACACACACATGCACACACAACACCTGTTTGAATATTAAACATAATTTGAAGTTGCGCGCCATTTCGAAGCTTTCATTGTGACTTAAAATAATTGTAATATTGCT
>JASAMZ010009817.1:0-17990 GCA_030248115.1 Linhomoeus sp. GSCO2_2
GTCCGGGATCCATCGCCGCTGTCGAGAGTTATCCTGCTCACAGACAAACAAACAAACAGACAGACAAGCAGACAGAGATCGCGTGATTAGTAGAGAGGATGGTACACTATCCAAGATCACATTGTAATATCAATCAATCAATAAAGATCAATCTAGAATCGTAATATCGATCTCCATGTGCGAAAACTCTACAAATACCCAGTCTGTGTCGTCCCTGGCGCTGCAGGCCTGCTCGAAAATGTCATCAAAGTCTGAACTTTGCATGAGATTCTACAACTGCGATGGGCGAGTGATGGTGAAGGCCATTGCAGTTGTGTTCCCAGGGGATGCGTAGAACTGCCTCAGTTCACCAGTCTTATTGTTCTTCAGAATGCTGGCGTACTTGACGGCGAAGTGCAACTGCCTCCCCTGGAACTTGCTGAGATTCATGATGCCCCTCAGGTAGGTGGTGACCAATTCCTGCGTGAGCTCCAGTCCGTCTAGCTCCTTGACGAAGGTGTAGCTCCGCTCGCTGTTCTTGATCCACTGGGTGGAGATGTAGTGGCGCCAGTAGTGACGAAAATCGGCAATTTCACCATCAGAGCTGGCGCCTGTGGCAGCAGAGTTGTCGACAGCCACGTTGGGCACGTCCAGCGGAAGGCAGCGGCGCTTGAGCTTCGGCGAGCCATCGGAGGTGGAGTAGGGGACGGAAGAGGAGGCAGCCATTTCAAATTTCAAGTTTCACAATAATGGGGCAAGTGTATTAGTGGGACAGAGCTAGACAGTGCAACTTGCAGTGCATAAGTTAGCAGAAACAGAGATAAGAAACTTGGTGTGACCCAAAGAGTTGGCGTCGGTTTTCTACCGTAACCGACCTAATATCAGCGGCTGTCTTTATTATTTCCTTATTAATAACTTATTAATGTAAAAATTATTTAAAAGGAAACGGTATTGGTTGGATGAGTTACAGCAAGCACAAAGTGTTTTCGAAATACTGCATGGGTTCCTGCACGCACCCTTACTGCAGGGGCTCCTGCACGTGACTAGGTCACGTGACAATTCCTTATCAGTATTGTGTTACACCAAGTAGCACGTACAACGTACTCAGTAAAATTGGAATTTTGTCATAATTTGAAAATTTCAATTGTTCTGAAACTTTGCATAGAGGGGGGTTTTCGACCTCGCTGGATCGATTGGTGGTGGTTTCAGCCACGTGCGAGGTCGAAACTGTGCCGGGGGACCACTATTACCCTCTCCCTACTACTATAATTCTAGTCGAAAATGCTTTCCCTCAATTAATGCCGGTACCTACTGTACAAATATTTCTCTTACAAATTGGTGGGCGGCGCGAAGCGCCGCATTTGTTACACCAGTGGAATATCGTTTAATACTCTTGCTTTTACATGCTTCACACCTGGAACATATTCATCTTTCTGCCTTTAGGCACTTTTACATGAAATACTCTTACTTTTTTATTGGCGGAGCCAGTCAACCAATCAACTTAAACGAGTAGTCCACTTTGAGACAATGTTTAGGCTCTCGAACGAACGGAATCTCTTTTAGTGTGGTCGTCGCCATACTTCCGCTGGGTAATGAAGAACGAACGCCACAGGGTAGACGGGCTCGCCGACCAGTAGTGGGTGGCGGAAGATCAGAGCGTTGACGTAGTAGGGCCCAAGATTGAAGCACGCGTCGTACTGTAGCTGGAGCTTGTGCGGTAGATTCTTCATTCGAGCCACGACTTCTGCCAACTTCTGCACCATCTCTGGGTGCTGGAGTACAACCTGCAAGGTTTTTGGCACTCCTATGTAGTCCTCCCCTCCAAAAGGGGAGGAGTGCTATAGTGATGGTGCGGATTCTGTGTAAATTGGAACGCTCATAAGTCGGGCTAGAGTCGGTCGATCGGGGCGAATTTTTTTTTATTCGATAGGTCTCTGGACGGCGCAACCTGCATCGGGGGTCTCGACTTCCGTCCGAGACCCGATTTTTGGCAAGTTGTTAAAACGCGATTTTTCGGGCTCCAACGGACTTTGGACGCTTAGAATAGTGTTCTGGTAGAACGGAGCGAGACGAGCTATGGGACAAATATGTAAAAGACATTGGGTTATCCGATGGTACGGGCGCCGCCGTGCTCGGTTCGGGTCTGCCCGGGCTGGGTAGCAAATCGGTTTTAGAAATGTGACCGGATGTGGCACCAGATGGGAAATTCGCCCCGAAGTTGGGTCCTGGGTCTCCGGGGAAAAATTTGGGCAGGGGTAACTTTTGAGAGAGTGTTCGTGTTGAGATGACACAACCACCATTTAATAGAGCGCGGCGAGCTCTACAACTTTGTAGTAGATCACTTGTTTCCAAGCCTCCAAATTGCGGGCGAAAATGTGGAAAAATTGGTTTTTGGGTCAAAATTCAAAAGTTCTGCCAATCGCATTCTTTGCCGTGCGGATTGATTTCAGCGATATTCACAGGGTTTTTGAGGCTTACAAGCATCTTAACTGTGGCAAAATTTCAGCTTTGGGCTGGATCAATTTCTGGGCGAAATTTCAATTTTTAGATGAATTTTTCGGCATTTCAGTGGGACCAGTTGAGATATTTTGGTGTTGATTGGATTTTCACGTGGTAGAGCATCTAAACATACGTGTTTTTCGTTATAAGCACTTTTCCCGTCCGACGCGTATTTTGGCGGAAAATTTGAATTGAAAATTTTGGCTGGCGGAGTTGCTGGGGGCACCTACAGTGTAGGTACTCGATTCGAACTTTTCGTGGTCACTGACCACGAATTTGACATTGGTTTTTCGCTTAGAAAATTTTTGGGACTATTTTTGAAGAATTTGCGTGCCATCATACCCTCAAATGAAAGCTTGGTTTCATGGGTTCACAGTCTAAGCTAGTCAATGTTGAATGTGGGGTTTTAGAGGGTTGCAATTCCGAATTTGCTATTAGTTTTGCGCTCGGAGTGGTTAGGCCGTACTGATCAGTCTCATTGGTTACTTGGTATCCTGCTTCGTCAGCCCACTTTACCTCCCAAAGTTCTTCAATTAGGGGAGGAGTGCCCCGCGGGGCTTTGCCCCCGTCTACTAATCTTGTTATAAACGAAGCTTGCTAAAAGAGACTTGTTGATCGCAAAGTCACTCAGACATTTGCCATATTTGTAGCTCACCTTGACAATTCGCTTGGTAATCGCGTAGCGCTGCTCCCTTGCGTCCATGAGTGGCTCGAGTCTGAAGCTGTTGCGGAAGGGCGACGGGCGTCCTGCAGCAGCAGCCCCAGATTTTCGCCGTCACAATGGAGAAGCAGAAGGGCGCTCCCACATCCGACGTCAGCGCTTTCCTGTAGCACAGTTCTTGATCCGCTCCTTCCTCAAGCGTCGATGGGAAGGTAGTCTCGTTGTTGTGCTGCATCCACCAAGGATAGACCTTGCTCGACTTCTGGCCTTCCCTGCAAGATGTACATTGGACTAAAGTCTGTCCAAAAAAAACTGAGACTGGAGGTTTTTTGCGGATTTCTGTGTTTGAGTAAGACGTACCGGACCAAGTTTGGTACCAATCGATAGGTCTCGACGAGCTCTATTGGGTCATGCGTATTTCGACTTAATCACGCAATACGCACGGAAACGGGACGCCACAGTAAAAAATCGACTTTTTTTCCTGACTACAGATTTTTTTCGTTCCACTTGCATTTTGTAGAGCAATATGTCCTTACTAAATCTTGTAAGTATGAAAGTTCAGAAATCAACCGTTCAAAAGTTATAGTGATTCTCCCGACCCCTATTTTTTCGATTTACTAACATTTTTTCGGAGGGCCCCGAAATTAGGGGACATTTGGCGATTATTCGCGACTCCTAAGGCCGATCTGGCTGAAATTTGCAGGGTGTGTGGGGAACCCGTGGAAGCAACTTTTGGCCAAGCGACGCCCTCCTCGCCTGCTGGAATCGCCTGCGGCGCTTGTTTTTCGGCGAAAATCGACAAATTTTAAATTTGTTTGAGATTGACTTGAGACTCTACAGCTTTGGGAGCCTTGCTTAGGTGCGCTGCGTGGGCATTACGTGGGCCCACATACCTGCCAAGTTTGGCCTCGCCGCGCCTTAAGAACAAAAAATTATGAGGAAAAAACTTTGCGAGATTTTGATCGTGGGATCAGTTTTTGGCGCCCCAATGTTTACAGGCCCATTACTCGAGGACGGTAGGAGGCATGCAGTTGGCTTATGCACCGTTGGATTCGCCGTTCGATTCTCTACCTAGGTGCTATGCGTTCGATCATTCGTAGGATTTCGCTGGAAAGCAGAAGGCGCTTTCCGCTTGGACTGGCCAAGAATTTTTCGGCAACTTTGACACTGCACTGCAGTCAAACGCGACGTTGTTCGAAGACGGTGTAATTGAAAAAAGGATTGGTCTTTGTGCCCTCTATCTCGCCACCAAAATTTCAGCCCAATCGGGTGTAAACTGTTATTCTGCAAATTGACATACCCGATTTGGCTGTCGGGTCAAAAACGGTTTACACCCGATTGAGCTGAAATTTGGTGGCGAGATAGAGGGCACAAAGACCAATCCTTTATTCAAATACGCCATCTTCGAACAACGTCGCGTTTGACTGCAGTGCAGTGTCAAAGTTGCCGAAAAATTCTTGGCCAGTCCAAGCGGAAAGCGCCTTCTGCTTTCCAGCGAAATCCTACGAATGACCGAACGCATAGCACCAAGGTAGAGAATCGAACGGCGAATCCAACGGTGCATAAGCCAACTGCATGCCTCCTACCGTTCTCGAGTAATGGGTCTGTAAACATTGGGGCGCCAAAAACTGATCCCACGATCATAATCTCGCAAAGTTTTTCCTCATAATTTTTTGTTCTTAGGCGCGGCGAGGCCAAACTTGGCAGGTATGTGGCCCACCTAACGCCTACGCAGCGCACCTAAGCAAGGCTCCGAAAGCTGTAGATTCTCAAGTCAATCTCAAACAAATGTAAAATTTGTCGATTTTCGCCGAAAACAAGCGCCGCAGGCGATTCCAGCAGGTGAGGCAGGCGTCGCTCTGGGGCAAAAGTTGCTTCACGGTTTCCCATACGCCTGAAATTTCAGCCAGATCGGCCTTAGGAGTCGCGAAAATCGCCAAATGTCCCCCAGAATTCGGGGCCTTCCGAAATATTAGTAAATCGAAAAAATAGGGGGTCGGGAGAATACCCACTATATCTTTTTATAAACGGTTGATTTCTGAACTTTCATACTTACAAGATTTAAGCGTAGAGAACATATTGCTCTACAAAATGGAGTGAGAAAAAAATGTAGTCAGAAAAAAGTCGATTTTTTGCGGCGTCCGTTTTTGCGTATTGCGTGATTAAGTCGAAATACGACTGACCGAATAGGGCTTGCCGAGATCCTATCGATTGGTACCAAACTTGGTCCGGCACGTCCAACTCAAACACAGAAATCCGCAAAAAACCTCCAGTCTCAGTTTTTTTTGGACAGACTTTAGGAGGCAACGTTGCTTGGAGCGAGAACATGTCAAGTTATAGCGCGGAAGAAGACCTCTGTAACTTGCACACTATTGAGCACACGGAAGAAACAGTTAGAATACTGGAACACACCGCGATGACGTCCACCCATCAATCAACAAACGATTCCATTTCTCCACACTTGGATTTGCAGCCTTCAAGAACACTAAAACTAAGGAATGAACGGTAAGTTGCAAAGTGCGCGGCAACTTTTGGCTTGACACGTTGGTAAACGTCGAGAAGCGCCTTAATTGGTCAAAGATCGTTATCGAAATTCAGAACTTGTCCCTCATTGGCTGATTAGAAGACCACCAAGAGTGACTTTCGCTTTGTAATAAGCAGTCGTGAAATGGCGCCAATTTCAAAATTCAAAGGTTGGCAACACGATATTCTCACTCACCGCTCTGTGTCAGTCACTGGAGTCGTGCTGTGGCTCGGCTTCTAATAGAGAACGCGCGACGCCACGCGATGACATACTGAGGGATTTGAAGTTGGTCGTTGCACCAACCTTGACGAACACAGTCGCTACTCTCGAGAAACAACCGATCCGCCAATACTGCGATCAGTGCTTCCGGCTTGGCTCCTGTCCACCACCGAGTTGTCGCTGGCCTTCTCTGACGCTGACGACGGCGCATACGAGGTGGATCGTCTGGGGCTGAGGGAAGGGCCTCCTCCACGCTCGCGCGACAATGGAAAGTCTAGAATCAAACACAAAGGTGTACTGTATAACAAAGCTCAACAAGCAAGACGCTTTAGTTTGGAGGGGGGGGGGGGGGGGGGATCAATACTCACCCTCTTCTCCAGAAGAAACGGGGAACTTGCGAAGCGCAATGGGCTGGATTCGCTTCCTCCTCGGCCGCCTCCACGAGTCCAAGAGCAACAATACGGTAGTGCGACGGCCGCGAGAGATAAAGAGAGAAAGAAAGAGATAAAGCACTCATCAACGATTCACGATCAATTTTCAAGGCCCAGCCGGGGAACGATCGCTTGCGCCAGAAAGCGTAGAGGTGGACGCAGATGAAAGGGAAGCAGCCGACGAACGCTTCTGTGACGCCGTTCCAACCAACCTGTGCCGTACAAACCAGTATATAATTACAAAAGTTTCACTGCACCAACATTCATAAAACTGTATAGCTCACAGAGTGAACTGCAGAGGAGCAGCGAGCAACAGAAACGAGAACAAGCAGCTCCTCGAGCAGCTCGATCGCAAAGGCGGCCGTAGGAACAGCCGCCGCCACCGCAACGATGACGCCTACCCCTTGACTGGGCCGCCGAACCAGGAACCTGAAATAGAAGGCGCAAAGCAGCAGCCGCAAACAAGGGAACCGTGCAGGAGAACCTGCAGTGAAGCACTCCGACCAGAACGGGAGGAAGCAGACCGCCACTCACTTATCATGAGAAATAAGGCCGATTTCCGCCCAAAGATTCTCCACAAATTCCGCCGGCGCGCGAGTTTCGGAGTACGCATATTCCCTCCACTTACAAGGACCGGCCGGCGCGCAGCAGAACTCCACTGAAATCTTGTAGACCAGGCCGAATTGAGCCCAAAATGCACCATTTCGCTTCGATTCAAACAGTAGCCGGCAGCTAAGATTCGGGGCTGCGCCAATCGCCGACTCGCCTTGCCATTTTGGACGGGAAGAAAATTCATGCGCAAGCCGCAAATGCTTACTTCACCACGCCGTCTTTCCGCACTGCATTTCCTTCAATTCAGAAGTTTGAATGCGCGCGCAAATTGAAGATACAACATAGTTTGAGGAGAGTACGGTAGAACTTGCATTCAAATTTGAATTTCGGCATTAGGAAACTGGCTGTTTGAAGGCAAAATCGACACAAAATGGAGAAACCAATAGCAAATTCGCGTTCCTCGTCGCGAAATACCCCAGAATCGACATTACAAACGTTCAATCACCTTACTTTCAGTTTCGTCGACGTAGGGCTTCGGTAGGTCGAAAATCGGCAAAAACTCGCGAATATTGATCCGAAACGCCAAAATAACGCCAGATTCGGCATCAGCGACCTCGAAAGCACCGGGATCGACTCCAACATTGATTCTGACCGCCCGGGTGGAAATTCGAATTTTGGACGCGGCCGGGGTACGGTAGCCGAAAAAATAAATTTGAAAATCGATTCCGGATCAGTTTTCAACGGGGAATCGCGTGGTCCAGTCCATTTGGCCGTAAATCAACGCAATCGAGCGCTAGAATGGCCGAAAGTCAAAAATCGGCATTTTCGACCCCCGACGGAGACCCGTTGGCACAGCAGAACTCAAGATTTCCTCGGCGGATTTCGGCGATTTTGGTCTTAAACGAAAGAGAACATGTTAATCTTGCCGATTTGAGATATCTGGTCTGATACAACAACTGCCTGATTTACTAGGATTTTTGAAAGGCAAATTTTTGTCAAAAAAACACTTTCGGCTACCGTAACCCGAGAACGCGTCGGCCGATTGGCTCGGGATTTTCTTTCCCCTGTTCGTCTCGTCGAGGGCTATAACATATCTAAAGGGCGTCAAAATCGGCCCACTATTCCAGAAATTCCAGCTGGGTGAACACCCTCCCAGTAAGTAAAAATTCAAATTTTTGAATTTTTCTCAAAATTTTTCCACCACGCGAAAAAAACGAAGGCCCGAGCACCCCTACTATCCCTCGAGAGCTATCGATTAAAAAAAACCCCGTCCAAATCGGATGAGAAATGAGGCACGAAAGTGAGTGGCAAAAAAGTTAGTCGGTGTCAGCTCCACTATAGCACTCCGCCCCTTTTGGGGTCGGAGTGCTAAAAAGGCGACGACGAAGGGAAACCCGAAAGAGAGATTGATGCCATGGCCGTTGCTTCTGCCGCCGCCGGCCACGCTTCGCCTGCCGATGTGGAAGCCCTGCTGACGTCGCTGATGCCGCCGCCAGCCCACCCGCCGCGCGTCGAAGGCGGCTACCGCCGATCTCCACCTCCAAAGGGCGTCGCCGTCCTTGAACTGGTGACCAATAGCAGACGGAAGAGGGCCGCCAGAGCCAATCTTCGCCGCCACCCGAAGCGACTGCCACCGTGGCCGCTGTTGAGAGAGCAGGAAGGCCGCGCCATCGTCGATTCGAGGAAAGAAAGAAGGCGCGACAAGGGGGGAACAGTCCCGTGGGGATGTTGGGTTTGGTGCCCAAAGCACAAAGCTCTCGAACAACGATTTCCGTCCAATTTCCACTTCCGCTAACCGTTCGCTAATGTCCAGTCGATTCTTCGAACCACTTCCTTCGGAATGAACGGAACCGGCTAGGAGAAATCCATTTCAATCGGCGTTTTATCAAAAAGCCTATCACCGATGAGCTGACCGAGAGTAGCCAATGTGAATGGCTACTTGCTACAAATGATAACCCCCGCCCCTTTTCTGGACGTTTAGGAAACGAAGACGTAGTCACAGAAAAATAGACGTAGACATCCTGCCTAAATTTATTTTTAGAAACTAAGGCGGACATACGGCTACCGTATATCTCTCATATAGAATTGCTTACGCAATTTTCAAACGGGTGTAACTTTTGGTTGACGCAACCGATTTGGCCCATTCTACCGGCGATCCATGACGTAGGCTTTCTGTCAACCATGACAACTACGTGTACGTGATCCGGGGTTTCACCTTTGTGATGTCTACATGCATAGGTCTACATGCATAGGTTCGCATCAACAGAAGCATCGGCTCGACTTTGGTGCGGCCGTCTGATCGTCGGCGGCCATGTGAAGTCTTGGAGGGCTCCAGTCGTTGAGCTGACCCTGAGAACAACTGTGCTCTTTTGTATGCCCTTCTGTGTATGGCACAGCCAACAAGCCATGGGAGAAGGCAGCAATTACTGACGTTTTTGAGAACCATCTTGGCCAAGAAGAAGAACGCCTCTTGTACGTTTTCGCCCGTGAGAGCACTCACTTCAAAGCATTTCAGCTTCTCGTTGGCCGCCAGCTGCAATCATGGATGAGCACTAATAATGCACTTGCGCAAGTTGCTCTGTCGGCATTCGCCTATGTACCATTTCAGCTTCGTTTGTGGCGACTCTGCGCCTCTTCGTCTGCTCGGCTCCGTCGCCATCTTTGCAGAGGTCCTTCTTGCTGCCGATGAGAATTTTGGAAACTTTCTTGTCGCCACAGTTCTATAACTTTGAAGTGAGTGGTTCAGTATGGCAGACAACAGAACTGCCGCGCAGCATACTTCTCCCAAGATGTCCAGCCAATGGTTAACCCTGAGAAAGGACTGGCGGTTGGTCAAATCGTAGACGATTGCAGCGCCGTCCGCCGACCGATAGTAGGGTCTGGCGACTGCGTCGAACTTCTCAGAACCGGCAGTGTCCCTGTAGTGATGGGTAGGATTGAGTACTTGGCTACATGTGAACGCCCCTATGCCGCCATACAAACATCACCGACCACACGTGCAGCCTCAGGTAATGGTAGTCGTCGACGATCAGCTCTTGGACGACGAAGTCGATACCTACAAAGCGACTCGCCGAAGTCAAAGTCACAAACGACACTCAAAGAAGCCAAGAAGCGACTACCGATTGTGGGCATGTAGTTGTCGGAGAAGTTGTCGTTGGCGAATCGATCGATCAGGCAGGTCTTGCCGACGGCAGCGTTGCCCAAGACGACGATTTTCGCCACTTTGTACTTAGCTTTCTGCGAGGATTTGCCGTCAGCCTCCATGTTATTCTGCCAGAGTGGCAACTACAAATCTGCGCGCGGCTTGCCAACCGATTGCAAATTGCTCTTCTATGGCCAGCGGGGAGAGTAGCGCAGTTTTGCCGTGCCGCTTTCGACCGACGGCGGCGCGATAGAGCGCGCGTGGGTTAGTTGGTGGTGCTGAATCCGTAATACGCTTCGCCGCCCCTGAAGTGGCGCTACCACCTACGTATATGTGTACCTACTACTACCTATGTAGATCTACAGACGCATATAGAGTCTGACGCTTTCGCGCTACCGTATCCTCCTGTGCCTAGCTGCCTGACAGTTTGAAAGCAGCCGTCTACCGTAATCCTTTTGCAGAAGAACCTATGACAGTTGCATTGTAGAAACACGAAAACAGTCCAACAGAATTCTCAAGTGGAAATGGGTGGAGATTTTGGGCGCTTTTAAAAAATTGCATAGCGCTTTTAATGAAGTCACGAAGCGCTTTTAAATGGCAACTAGCGCTTTTAATTTGCCACGACAGCTTTTGCTTGCCGCTCTTCGGAAATGGCAGGAGGCGCTTTTAAAATGGCAGAACGCGCTTTTAAATGGCATGTTGCGCTTTTAATTCCTCCGGCAGTATTCCCCTGGACTTGACGCGGTGGAGGAGCGTATTCATGGCACGCAGCAATGGCCAGGCATCGCTGTTTGCGCGACAGGGCAAAGCAGGGAAGGGGCTCTCAACCGGCCTGAGCAGGAGGTGAATTAGATGGAGGAGCGTTTATTCCACTTACTGTTTGCACTAAAACTCGGTCGGCGTCGCGCCTGGCGGGCCGAAAACTGAGGCTTAGCGCGACCACCAACTTCAGGGCGCGCTCCGCGCGCCCCGAAGTCGGTCACCGGTCGCGTTAAGCCTAAGCTTCGACCCCGCCAGACTGCGACGCCGACTGACTCTTGTGGACTGTGGGCGCAGGGCGAGCCTAAGCATAGCCTGAGTTCAAAGGAATATGCGCTGTCAATGGATAGCAGTGTGTTCAATCAAGCAATGCGAATTTTGGACATCCAAGTTACGTGAATGCACAGAGAATGCAACGAGAAAGTCATCCATTCAGTGCGCTCGCTTATATCCCCACCGTCTGCCTTTTGGTTGACCATCGGCGCGGCTCCGCAGCTTCCACGGAATTAAAAGCGCAATTTGCTATTTAAAAGCGCATTCTGCCATTTTAAAAGCGCTTCCGGCCAAATTTAAAGCGCACCGCTGCGTTTCGCGGCCGCCAGAAATTAAAAGCGCAAGGTGCCAATTAAAAGCTACACGTGCCATTTAAAAGCTGCAAATATTTATCCCCAGTGGAAATGGCTGGGCAAGCGCAAAAATGAAGTGCTGATCATTGTGAAGTTTCATTGTGTGTATAGTATGTCACGGTTGTATTCTGTTGTCCGCCTGCATAGTCGTTGAACTCACGGAAGTTTCGATTTCAGGTTTGCCTTCCACCAGCGTTTGCCTTCGGTTGGTTTGTTTATTCCACAACCGTTTGTGTTGCGTTCTGCTTCCCTTGTCGACCATTTGGTGCACCACATGTAGTGTCAAAACGATCACGCCTAGTTTAGAACCAAACAAACAGGGGGAATAGTGATGGAGAGATGGCATGAGCCCGGTTTCCCCCGCTGTCTAGTGAAAGTAACAAGGACCGTTTATTGCCTCTTGTTTCGGCGCAGTTCTAGTCGCTTCTCCGCGCTACGTGTACTTTCGCGAACTCTACTTTCTCAGCAGACCACGTGGCCTGCCTGCGTCGCACCCTGCTGCCCGATAGACAAGCAACGGCAGGCTAATAAACGCCAGTGTGATGCGGCTGCCGCGTCGCTCGCTCAAAACGTGCAAAACAGAATCGCTGCTAGCTATGTACCTAGCGTGACGCAGCCTGCGTCCCATTCCAGTAGAAGTGCATGGGGACAATTATTTGCAGCTTTTAATTCGTAACTACAGCTTTTCATTTAGAAGAATGCGCTTTTAACTGGCACCGCTTTTCATTCTGAACAAAGCGCTTTTCATTCGGAACATTGCGCTTTTCGTTTAGAACAATGCGCTTTTAAGAACGCCGGCATCATGGAGGGGCTCTGTATATAGGAGCAGCTTTTCATTTTGAACAAAGCGCTTTTCATTTTGAACAATGCGCTTTTCATTTGGAACATTGCGCTTTTCGTTTAGAACAATGCGCTTTTAATTCTGCTGCTGTGAGACAAAGGGCACAAGGGAAACGTGCAGGAGAACCTGCAGTGAAGCACTCCGACCAGAACGGGAGAAAGCAGGCCGCCACTCACTTATCATGAGAAATAAGGCCGATTTCCGCCCAAAGAGTCTCCACAAATTCCGCCGGCGCGCGAGTTTCAGAGTACGCAATTCCCTCCACCTACAAGGACCGGCCGGCGCGCAGCAGAACTCCACCGAAATCCTGTAGACCAGGCCGAATTGAGCCCAAAATGCGCCATTTCGCTTCGATTCAACAAGTAGCCGGCAGCTAAGATTCGGGGCTGCGCCAATCGCAGACTCGCCTTGCCATTTTGGACGGGATAATAGACAATTCATGCGCAAATGCTTACTTTACCACGCCGTCTTTTCGCACTGCATTTCCTTCAATTGTGAAGTTTGAATGCGCGCGCCAATTTGAGTTACAACATAGTTTGAGGAGAGTACGGTAAAAGTTGCATTCAAATTTGAATGTCGGTATTAGGAAAGTGGCTGTTTGAAGGCAAAATCGACACAGAATGGAGAAACCAATAGCAAATTCGCGTTCCTCGTCGCGAAATACCCTAGAATCGGCATTACAAACGTTCAATCACCTCGCTTTCAGTTTCTTCGAGGTAGGGCTTCGGTAGGTCGAAAATCGGCAAAAACTCGCCAATCTTGATCCGAAACGCCAAAATAACGCCAGATTCGGCATCAGCGACCTCGAAAGCACCGGGATCGACTCCAACATTGATTTTGACCACCCGGGTGGAAATTCGAATTTTGGACGCGGCCGGGGTACGGTAGCCGAAAAAATATTTTTGAAAATCGGCTCCGGATCAGTTTTCAACGGGGAATCGCGTGGTGCAGTCCATTTGGCCACAAATCATCGCAATCGAGCGCTAAAACGGCCGAAAGTCGAAAATCGGCATTTTCGGTCTCCGACGGCGACCACTTGCAACCACAGAACTCACGATTTCCTCGGCGGATTTCGGCGATTTTGGTCTTAAACGAAAGAGAACATGATAATCTTGCCGATTTGAGATATCTGGCCCGATCCAACAACTCCCTGATTTACTAGGATTTTTTAAAGGCAAATTTTGTCAAAAAACCGCTTTCGGCTACCGTAACCCGAGAACGCGTCGGCCGATTGGCTCGGGATTTTTTTTCCCCTCTTCGTCTCGTCGAGGGCTATAACATATCCAAAGGGCGTCAAAATCGGCCCACTATTCCAGAAATTCCAGCTGGGTGAACACCCTCCCAGTAAGTAAAAATTCAAATTTTTGAATTTTTCTCAAAATTTTTCCACCACGCGAAAAAAACGAAGGCCCGAGCACCCCTACTATCCCTCGAGAGCTATCGATTAAAAAAAACCCCGTCCAAATCGGATGAGAAATGAGGCACGAAAGTGAGTGGCAAAAATTTTGATCGGGAGCAGCTCCACTATAGCACTCCGCCCCTTTTGGGGTCGGAGTGCTAAAAAGTCCAGAAAAAAATGAAAAATTTTTAAAATACGGGATTAATTAATACTTTCAATACTCCTTTGCCTGCATCAGGTAATGACCATCTTCCTTGTTTCTTTACATTTCTTTCGGACATAGAGTACTCCTTTGAAAGCAGGCTATGCTTAGGCTCGCCCTGCGCCCAGTCCACAAGAGTCAGTCGGCGTCGCAGTCTGGCGGGTCGAAACTTAGGCTTAACGCGACCGGTGACCGACTTCAGGGCGCGCGGAGCGCGCCCTGAAGTTGGTGGTCGCGCTAAGCCTCAGTTGAGACCCGCCAGGCGCGACGCCGACCGAGTTTTAGTGCAAACAGTGGGTGGAGTGCACATTCCCCCATATACTTCACCTCCTGCTTAGGCCGGCTGTGCCCCTTCCCTGCTAGCGCTCGCAACAACTTTCACTTTGAAGCCTATTAGCCTAAGGCCACGCTCACGCCGACAAAGTTTCCCTAGCAAACTGGGGTGGTTCGCGTCAGGGGTGACCATAGAAACTGAAACTAGTTTCAGTTTCAGTTTCAGTTTCTATAAATATACTGAAACTGAAACTGAAACTAAAATGGTCAGCTATATTGAAACTGAAACTGAAACTGAAACTCCGCAAAAGGAATCAGTATTAGTGCAATACTGAAACTAGTTTCAGTGCGCAGTACTGAAACTAGTTTCAGTTTCAGTTTCAGTGTTTGAGGCGTATGTTTGGTTCATCTTAGGTTGATTCGGCACTTTGCTTGATTGACAATGACGAAAAAACTTTGAATGCACCTTACCGTAAAAACTCCAATAAGCGACCTGGTCGCTTATTTTTTCAACCACCCCTCTAGGGGGGTCGCTTATTGGAGGGGGGTCGCTTATTGTTCAATGCCAGTCTGAGTCGTCACCTCAGCATGCAACTTTGCAATTTCCTGCATTGAAACCTGTATGATTGTGTGTTTTGGCCAACAAAACCTGAAAATAGAAGCAGAAATCAATGACGAGCATGGCTTCACATTCACTATTGAAGTTTGGTGTGCTATAATGGGAGGAACTATAATGGGAGGATTAAGGAATGTCGGACATATTATGACAGAAAATGGGGTCGCTTATTGGAGGGGGGTCGCTTATTATTTCAAACCCCCCTCTAGGGGGGTCGCTTATTGGAGTGGGGTCGCTTATTGGAGGGGGGTCGCTTATTGGAGGTTTTACGGTATGTATGGTAATCAGCAACGCAGCAACGCATCCATGCGAGATTGCACGTGCGCTTTACAGCCGCGAACAGCGTACTTAATACTGAAACTCAGTTTCAGTAACTGAAACTGAAACTCAAGAAAATTCTTTACTGAAACTGAAACTGAAACTGAAACTAGAAAGAAAACTGGTACTGATACTGAAACTGAAACTGAAACTAAATCAGTTTCTATGGTCACCCCTGGTTCGCGTCGACGTCACGTTGCGACAATGCCGTGCGCGACGCAGCAGAGCGTTAAAAGCGGTTTGTTCAATTTAAAAGCGGTTTGTTCAATTTTAAAAGCGGTTTGTTCAATTTTAAAAGCGGTTTGTTCAATTTTCGGTCCAGCTGCTGTGAAAAGCTGCATGTTCAAGTTAAAAGCGCATTGTTCATTTTTAAAAGCGCATTGTTTATTTTTAAAAGCGCGTTGTCACTTTTCCGTTTGCTATAAAGACTAGTTGAACGCTGAAGGGGACCTTCAGGGTGGCACTCCGCTTGTTCCGAAGCAAAGCAGACTGTCGCTCGTCTCGCTACTCGTTAATAAGCCTTCACGGAAACAAACGCCGGATTCGTGTTCAGTGTCTACGACAATGTTAGAACAAGTTTGGACAAGTTTGGACGTGTTTGAATGTGTTTGGACAAGTTTGAACATGTTTGGGCATATTTGGACAAGTTTGAACATGTTCGGACAAGTTTGGGCGTGTTTGGGGCGTGTTCTGACGCCTAAAGCACGCTAAAAGAAACTCATATCGAAAAATAAAAGCTGGATTCGCGTTCAGCACTGTTGAATACCCCAGAAACAACTGTCAACTCAACTTTGAAAATTCGACCCCGGGATCCAATTTTTGGACGGCCGGGCGCCGAAATCAGGGTAGCGGCGTCCGAAATCGCAAAACAAACACCGATTCGTGTTCAGCGTCGTCGAAAACCCCCGAAACAAGTTAAAACTCAAATTCGAAAATTTGACCCCGGGATTCAAAAAATCGGCGCGGCCGGGGTACGGTACCTCAAAATGGTCAAGACACTTTGTCTAGACCAACTTTCGGCGCAGAACACGTTGCGATTATCAATTTACCGCTAAAGGAACGTTTTCGAACCGAAAAGTCCGCGCAAAATCGAAAATCGGAATTTTCCGCTCGGGACCCGGCACCGTTGTGGCCGCGTAGCTCACGAACGGCGTAAGCGATCTCGGCGGTTTTGGTCTCAAATGAAAGGCCGTACAATTGTCTTTGCCGGATTGAAGAGCTTGCGAGAATCCGACGTCGCAAACTCGAGTTATGATTTTTTAAAGGTCGGGAAAATTTTTAAAATTTTGAATTTCTTACCGTACTCCCGCGTCGGACCATCTAGGGAGTCCATTCCACTTTTGTTCTGATGAGCATCCTAAGGCCTACAACATATCCAAAAATCACCAAAATCGGCCCACTTTTGCGACAGTTATGGTCTATTGTTTGTTTTTTTACTTAGTAAAAATTTGAATTTTCGAATTTTCGCAAAATTCTTCCACTACCGGAATTTTCTAGTTTCTTGTCCAGGCTGCGCGTCGACTCAACCTATCTAACGCAAAAAACCGCTTGGCGATCCGATTTGTGTAGCGCGAGAAAGCTTGGTAAGATGATTCTGTTCAATCTGACGCCCCCTATAGCACTCCTGCTTTTGCAAAGCGGAGTGCCAAAAAGCGGTTTGTTCATTTTTAAAAGCGCAATGTTTATTTTCTAAGCGCTCTCCAATTAAATTAAAAGCGCCCTAAAATACCAGCCGAAGTGCATACGCAGGTGTATTGACGGTTTCTCCTGAGAAGAAAGTCGCTTCTTTTTCGTTGGCCGAGGCCAGCAGTGTCTCCGTTGTCGCCGGCGCCATGAATCGTCTAGTGCGACGCGTGGCTATGTGCCGGCCCACGCACTTCGCCGTCGAGTACAAGATCAACGAGTTCATGGGCGGCGTCGTCGATCAGTTGGGATACTATTGGCGCCCCTATGACAGGTTTTGTCGTTCTACTTCTCTTCGATTCTGTAGAGCGAAGGCGCAGCGCCAGTGGGACGCGCTGAAGTCGGAAGTCGAAAAGTGCGGCGTGACCGTTCTGGAGATCGAGCCCGTGAAAGGGCTGCCCGACATGGTGTTCTGCTGTAACGCCGGCCTCCACTGGAGAAACAAGGTTGCCAACGGCTCCAAATCGGAGGTCATAAGTCGCAGCGTCCGTTGACTGTTCCCCCTTGTCTTCAGGTCTACCTGTCACACTTCCGCTTCGCCGAGAGGCAAGGCGAGGAAGCGTACTTTGAAAAGTTCTTCCAGAGTAACAACTTTGAGGTAGGCCCTCGCTCGCTTTCTTTTGCCACCAGCCTTACTCAGCTAACATACGAGCAATTTCAATTGTAGACTCATGGCAAAGACAAGAAGTTTCATTTCGAAGGCGGTGGCGACGCCTTCTTCTCTGCGGAAGACAAGCTCTTCGCAGGATTCGGTCACCGTAGCCAGAAGGAGGTAGGTTACGTAGCACTGCTTATGTAGGTATGGTGCTTGTAGTTAGCGTTCAATCGCCACTCCTAGGCGTACGGCGAGGTCTCAAAATTGGGCGATTTCAAGACGGTGCTTTGCGAGCTGGACCATTCCAGCCACTTCTACCACATGGACGTCTGCCTCTGCCTTCTGGACGCCGACTCCGCTCTCTGGTGCACTGGAAACTGACTCGATGGCTTTCTTGCTGATTTGTGCCATTCGTTCATTCAGGTACCCTCCAGCTTTCACGAAGGAGGCTCGGGCGCGTATCCAGGAGGAGTTGACCAATCTGATCGTCATATCGGACGAGGAAGCCGAGCGATTCGTCGGCAACGCCATCGCCTTCGGAGACACCGTAATCTCGCCCCAGGGCATGGGAGAGGCGACGCGGAAGGCGCTGGAGGCGCTCGGATGGGCCGTGGTGGAAGTCGACGTCTCAGAGTTCCTCAAGGCCGGTGGCGCCGTCCAGTGTCTGATTT
>JASAMZ010009820.1:0-10223 GCA_030248115.1 Linhomoeus sp. GSCO2_2
ACGGTTATTAAAAAGTTGAGTTTGTATTCTGACTGACATTGCAAAGAGTTGCGTTCTTTCTGCAGAGAGTGCGGGAGCTCATCGCCCGTACTGCTACGCTTCACAAGCTCCCCCTTCGCAAGAGGGTATTGCACAGCAATATTGATATCGCCCGGGATTTGGTAATTAGAGCAAGAAGATCCCTCTGTCAAGCAACGCTTTTAAAAAAGTGACAAATACTTGTCAAGGTTTTATCAGACATTTGACAGAGCACAAAAGAGGACATTAGGAGCGCAAACCGTGTCGCGCGTCTTTCCATGCCGCAAAACGAAGTTTGCTTTTCTTGGTGCATGTGACACTGTTCGAGTGACGTGCCGATGACAGGGCGCGTCGAGAGCTTTTAACTGACGTGTCGATTGCCGCTCTACGATATAGCACGAGCGAGATAGAGCCGTTTGGTGCTTTTGAACTTTCGGGTTGCTGTAACTCACGAAACTCAAATCTTCAACCAGTGGGAGAACAAATGATCAGTGAATCGAGAGCTATCCAATGAACTCTACTCGAGATCGTCTCTCTACGATGCAAATTGAGCGAATTTAGTGTTCAAATCTTGTTGTTGAAGTTGTTGTTGAAGTTTTTATAGTTGACATCTCACGCACAGCGAACTCGCCGTAAATCTGCCGCAGAGCGGGAGGGTGAGTGGCAACTGTAAAGAAAACTCACAACGTTACTAGGAGAACAACTTGAGACTTTCGTTGCCCTCTCCTTTCGGTAACATTTGCTCTTGAGCGATATAGCCAAGGAAAATTGCCATAGTGCGCCGAAACGCGAGCAAATCCCTTTTGCGGCGGTGCCCGGAACCGAACCCCCGCCCCCTCGCAAGCGAAGGATTAGGAGTCAGACGCGCTAACCCGCTGGGCTATGACGCCCCATAAATCAAATCATGTTCAAATCTCCAGAATGGCGTTTTCCGTGGTGCGTGTTTGCGCAATGTTAAAAATTGTTGCTGCCGCATGACAGAGCACGTCAAGAGTTTTCAATTGACGTGTCGATCGCCGCTCTACGACGTAAGACAAACGAGTTAGAGACGTTTTACGTTTTCAATCTTCGGGTTACTGTAACTCGCAAAATTAAAATTTTTACTTTTCGACCAATAGGAGGACAAACGATCAGCGAGTGGAGAGCTAGCCAATAATCTCGAGATCGTCTCTCTACGACGCAAGTTGAGCGAGTTAGAGCGATTTTAGCGTCACAATGTGGAGAATGGCGTTTTCCGCGGTGCGTGTTTGCGTAATTGAAAAAGTTTTGCTGCCGCATGAAAGAGCGCGTCGAGAGCTTTCACCTGACGTGTCGATTGCCGCTCTACGACGTAAGACGAGCGAGCTAGAGCCGTTTTGCGTTTCGACCTTCGGGTTACTGTAGCGCGCGCAATTCAAACTTTTGACTTTCGAAACCTCTTAGCTGAATGATCAGTGAGTCGAGACCTATCCATGGAGCCCAAGATCTCCGCTCTACGACTTTCCAACGCCGAGATCTGAGAGCGTTACAGGCGCACAGACGCACGCACGCACGCCGTGCTCTCGTAGGGTGTCGCCCGCCTGAGGGCGGGCGAAAAAATGCCCCATCCAATACGTGTTGTTGTAGCCCCCTTATCCCACCAGAAGAATAAAGCGAATTGCCGTGATCAGGCAACCTTCGAAGGGGCCGTCGAGCTGAAGGAGGTCAGTTTCGAATACCCGAGCCGCTCGCAGGCGCCCACCCTGCAAAGCCTCAGCATCAAGATTGAACCCGGGCAAACGGTGGCCCTTGTGGGCCCATCGGGCTGTGGCAAGAGTACGGTGGTACAGCTGATCGAGAGATTCTACGACGTCAACGCGGGCTCCTTGGTACAGTGAGGCTTTCTTGGTTGAAACGGGACACAGTCCGTTTCCGGGCGTACTGTGTCCGTTTTGGTTATTTAATGTTGGAACTTTATAAAACGTCCACTTGTTTGCATTTAATCAAGGTAAATATCTTACCAATAGTAATAATGTGTTCAATTATAAACGATCATTAATGAAACCTGTGGTTACAAAGAAAGTCTGTGAACGTCATCAATGGCTTTTAGAACAGTTAGAAGTGCGACACAATTCTATCCAATTTGTGTTGCCATCACCAACCTTCAACTGAAACTCGCGTCAGTGATGTTAAACCTCATGGCCGATACTGTCACTAGAACCGAAATCAGTTTCTGTCGGCACCTTTGATTGTGCGGACGAGTACTGTAACAAACTACTAGCTATACTTCGTCTATAGTTGTCCATTCAAGCCACTTCCGATGTCACATCGACTCTTTGCGACCACTTGGCAGGCAATCGACCGCACCAACGTCCAGGAGCTCAATCTGCAGCACCTGAGAAACAAGATGGCGCTAGTCAGCCAGGCCCAGTGTTGCCGCGGGTTCTGTTCAAGGCTTGTCATTGTCTTTAGAGGACAATTGATCGTCTTAGACGATCTAATCGGGTTGAGTTGTTCGACAAGACAATGCAGATTGTCCAGTGTGGAAGACAAGATAAGCCACAGACAATTGTTATGAGCAGCTGGGACAAGGCACTTAACTTGTCCTTCGTTTGTCCCTGAATTGCCCTTTGTGCGGCTGACGACTGTCACCAAACGGTCAGCGATTTGAAGTTGGCGAGACAATTTCAGGGCGAAAAAGCTTAGCGTAACTGATGGACTACGACAACAACAGTGTCTGTGTACCCAACTTGCGTAAGCATAAATAAACACTTGCTCTCATCAACTGTTTCACCATGCACTTTTGTCTGAGGCAATTTGGCGACAATTAAGAGACAGTCTTAACGAGTGTCTGGTGTGTTCTTTTGAAGTGTCAAAAGTGGTGCATTCATACTGCACGACTGGCGCACCCAGCAGACGAGTAATCTGACGGTAGTATGCGGTAGCGTGGTAAACACGCTCGCTGCCAATATATTCGAGCACTAAGGTGCAACGTGTATAGTCGCTTGCAGCTGAGGCGGCCAACAAAACAGCGCGACAGCCAACCAGTGTAAACTAAACTGTTGGGCTGAGAGTAAAAGGGATCACCCTCACAAACCCTTGGGTACGTCCTCTCACGACTCACGAGTCGTCGTCGTCAGCGGCAACACTGGCGCGTGCCACAGGAGCCGACGCTGTTCAGCTGTTCCATATCCGAGAACATAATCTACGGCCTGGAGGGCCAGGTCTCACAGCGGGAGGTCACGAATGCGGCTGAGCTGGCCAACATACACCAGTTCATACCCAGTCTGCCCCAGGTGAATGCAAAACAACTACGGTAGCAGTCATTGACATCAGTGGTCGTCGGGTGGTGACGGCAGCTTTGAGAATGTTAAAGCCGGGTGAAATCTAAAATTTGACAAGGAATACGTGCAGGAGCGCCTGCATAAAAGCACTCCGACCCGATAGGGGCTATAGTAGGTGGAGGCTATAGTAGACGGAGGAAATTTCACCGCAGCCACAAAGCCTGGCACGCAGCATAACTCCACAGGAATTATGTAGACGAAATCGAAATGAGTCGATCGTGCCACTTTCACTTCCGTTCTCCATTCGACCATTAACTCGCCCGCGTTGTACCTAGCTTTCACTTCTTCCCATGACACATTTCCTTCAATGCGAAAGTTTGAATGCGCGCGCAAACTTAGACTAGAGCGTAGTTTGAAACGAGTACGGTCAAATTAACATTCAAATTTAAGTTGTTACTGTTACCCCTGACGAAGGGACCGTTTAGGGCCCGAAACCGGTTGGGAACGATATCGCCTGTTATTCTGTGCCACAAAGGCCATCTTACACAAATCACAATGAATTCAAATGGCACATCTTCTCAAGCTGGATTACTCCACTCTATCCATTCAAATTTGAATTTCGGCATGAGAAAAGTCGCTGTTTGAAGGTAAAATCGGCATAACATGGAGAAACCACAAGCGAATTAGTGTTCAGCGTCGCAGAATACCCTAGTTTCGGCATTTCACCACACTCAGAGTTTCATCAACGTAGGATTACGGTAGGTCAATTTTTACCAAAAGTGAATCTTGGCTGGATTACTCCACTCTATCCATTCAAATTTGAATTTCGGCATGAGAAAAGTCGCTGTTTGAAGGTAAAATCGGCATAACATGGAGAAACCACAAGCGAATTAGTGTTCAGCGTCGCAGAATACCCTAGTTTCGGCATTTCACCACACTCAGAGTTTCATCAACGTAGGATTACGGTAGGTCAATTTTTACCTAAAGTGAATCTTGGCTGGATTACTCCACTCTATCCATTCAAATTTGAATTTCGGCATGAGAAAAGTCGCTGTTTGAAGGTAAAATCGGCATAACATGGAGAAACCACAAGCGAATTCCCTAGTTTCGGCATTTCACCACACTCAGAGTTTCATCAACGTAGCCCTTTGGTGCACGGAGGGGTCTGTCAGACCCCGCCCCCCGGCTGTTTGCTCAACATTTTTCGTTACACAAGATCTTGATCAACATTTCGAAAATGTTGAGCAACAGCGTCGCGAATGTTGAGCAACATTCTATCACGAATGTTGCTCAACATACTGAGTATTTTGTAGCTTGGACATCTGCACGAATGTTGATCAACATGATCATACACCAAAAAAAAGTGGCGCGCGAATTGGGCAAATCACAGAATCACAAAACCAAATCACAAGTACATGGAAACGCAGTCTGTGGTGTGAAATTTCTCAAAGCAGCTAATTTTCGAGTTGTAGTGTAGCACCAAAAGTGTTGTAGTGCAAAAATACTCCACATATGCTGCAATAGTGTGTGGTTTTCAGCTTTGTGGCTTTTGGGTGCATGATGCACCTCTTCCTGTTGGCATAGGGAACATTTCTGCCAAAGTGACCGAGAGACCACCTCTTGCATTTCTGAAAGTTTAGAAAAATGCAACATTCAGGTAGAAATAATCGAAATAGAATAAATTGAAAAGGAAACCTCAAAAATCTCCTTTTTGCTCAATTTAGGAGGCTGCAGATCAATGGCTGAATCAGAATGGGAGGCAGAAGCAGACGAAGCAGATTCCGAAGTTGAGCTGAGAGATGTGATGAATTCCAAAAGTTCAGCCAGCAATAGTTTCTTGGTGTTTGAGTTCTTGAATTCTGGATGGTGCATTTTGTACAAAATCACCACGTTTACTATGGCTGCTTCCATTAAAAATGAGAACCCTGAGCCAAGAGACCAGTTATTTGATCTGAAGTGGCGCCTATTGGTGGCCCTTAGTTGGTACCTTAGCTTACCACCTTAGCTACAACAACTCACACCAACCTTTGTGCATGGTGGTTCCACTGAGCAACACCACTGCAGTTGGATTCTATGGCCACCACTCTTCTCTGGAGAACATTTGGGTGAAGTGCCACTCCCCAGTTTGAGCAAAGAAAATGTTGACCAAGTGATCATTTGCTGACCAATCTTGACCATCAATCGTGTTGAGCAACATTTTTTTCGTGTTGATCAACATTTTTCAGCGCGTCTGTTTGTTGAGCAACATTTTGAAAATCTTGATCAACATTTTGTTCCGTGCACCAAAGGGGTAGGATTACGGTAGGTCAATTTTCACCAAAAGTGAATCTTGGCTGGATTACTCCACTCTATCCATTCAAATTTGAATTTCGGCATGAGAAAAGTCGCTGTTTGAAGGTAAAGTCGGCATAACATGGAGAAACCACAAGCGAATTAGTGTTCAGCGTCGCAGAATACCCTAGTTTCGGCATTTCACCACACTCAGAGTTTCATCAACGTAGGATTACGGTAGGTCAATTTTTACCAAAAGTGAATCTTGGCCCTAAATTGCAATTACCGTAAATCCTCCAAAAACGCCCTCCCCCTCGAATAAGCCCCCCCCCCCCTCCAATAAGCGCCCCTCCTAGAGGGAGGTTGAAAAAATAAGCGCCCCCCCTCCAATAAGCGCCCACCTTTCGTTAGTACCAGCAGTACTAGCACTACCATACGTGCTTTGTGACCATTCCTAACACAAGTTTTGGCTACATATGACAGCACTACTACTAATTGCAGGTATTCTGATCAAAAGCTATACAGTTTCAGTCTGAAATCTATGCAGATGTGCGCAAAAATGTGTCAAAAACGGAGAATTTTGGTGACATTTTGGCACTCCTGAGGGGTCGAGTTAATAAGCGCCCCCTCGAATAAGCACCCCGCGCCTCCAATAAGCGCCCCCCCCACCACCCTCCTAGAGGTAGGTTGAAAAAATAAGCGCCCAGGGCGCTTATTGGAGGATTTACGGTATATCGCCATATACGGAAGCGGCGACCTCGAAACACCGAGGTCGACTCCAACACTGATTTTGTCCTCTGGGGTGAATATTCGAATTTTGGACGCGGCCGAGGTCAGGTAGTCCAAAAAATTCATAAAAGTTGATTCCGGACCAGTTTTCAGCGGGGAATCGCGTGGCGCGGTCCATTTTGCCCTACATCGTCGCAACGGGCGTTAGAACAGCTGAAATCCAACAAGCTTTGAGTAACAAGCTTTGTCTAAAAACAGTGGCACCACGTTGGCATCAGTGTAAACTTGAGAGCGTGTGCGCGAAAATGTGCACTGGATAGTGAAGTGCCGCTAGACATTTAGCCGACAATCTGGTGGGGTATAGCCGCAATTGGGCTTGGATTTGGTCGTGGTACCTGATCCACATATGGATCAGAAGATTCGCCGCAGGCACACTTTGCGCTTTTAATTGTGGCAACTGATCCATAAATGGATCAGAGAAATTCGCCGCAGGTACACAGTGCAATAAAAGTGTCTAAATGAGACGACGCCCTATTGAAAAGGGTATAAATGGGACGACGCCCTATTAAAAGGGTATAAATGGGACGACGCCATATTCTTTTGGAATTAGTGCTCGATGCATCTACACAAAGATATGTTGAAATCTCAGCTGCTTGAAATTGTCGAAATTGATAAATTCTGACAAAAGCCTTGAAAATATACCTAAATTCTTTAATTATAAAATCTAGAACTATTTACCAAATATGTACTTGGCGACTATGCCCGACACAACTATGCAAAGACATTTTGAAATTTAAGCTATTTGGAATTGTCAAAATTTGAGGATCTTAACAAAAAATATCCCAAATTTCGTTAATTATAAAATCAGAAACTATTTGCTAAATACTTGACAGACTATGCCCAATGCATCAACGCAAAGACATTGTGAAATTTAAGCTGTTTGAAATTGTCATAATTTGAGACTTTTGACAAAACCTTAAAAATATCCCAAAAGACGCTAATTATAAATCTTAGAACGAGTTGCTAAATACTTGGCAGGCTATGCCCGACACAACCATGTAAAGAAATTATAAAATTTCACCTGTTTGAAATTGACGAAATTTGGGAATTTTGACAATACCCTTGAAAATATCCTAAATTTCGTTAATTATATTCGCTGAAACTATTTGCTAAATACTTGGCAGACTATGCTCGATACTTCCGTGCAAAGAAGTTTTGAAACTTAAGCTGTCTGAATTTGTCAAAATTCTGGAATTTTGACAAAAACCTTTAAAATATCCCTAATTTCGTTAATTATAAAATCTGAAATTATTTGATAAATACTTGGCAGACTATGCTCGACACATCCGTGCAAAGAAGTTTTGAAACTTAAGCTGTTTGAATTTGTCAAAATTTTGGAATTTTGACAAAAACCTTAAAAATATCAATAATATCGTTAATTATAAAATCTGAAACTATTTGATAAATACTTGGCAGACTATGCTCGACACATCCGTGAAAAGAATTTTTGAAATTTAAGCTGTTTGAATTTGTCGAAATTTGTGGATTTTAACAAAATCCTTAAAAATATCCCAAATTTCGTTAATTATATTCGCTGAAACTATTTGCTGAATACTTGGCAGACTATGATCGATACATCCGTGCAAAGAAATTTTGAAATTTAAGCTGTTTGAATTTGTCGAAATTTGGGAATTTTGACAAAAACCTTGAAAATATCCCTAATTTCGTGAATTCCAAAATCCGAAACTATGTTACAAATTCATCGCGTCTTATGCCCTTTTCATTTCAGCAAAAACTTTCTCGATACGACCTGTAAATAAAAGTGTCATTTTTGACATTTTCATATTTTAATTGTAAATATCTCGAAATAGCGAAATTAGCAACAGAAACGGACAACGGCACGTTACTCAGCGCATTCGACTCCATCGGATGGCAATGGCACTAACCGTCGTGTCTAGTTGTTCCGTACACACACACAGACAGACAGACAGAGGAACGAACAGACAATAGCGTCCGTATATATACTCGCCGCCCTGGGGGGCGGCGAAAAAACTGGGTACCCGATTATGGTTGATTGGCATTGCATAGTGTTTCGTGCATTTGAGGAGTATATTTCAGAGTGTGTCAGAATAGAAAGTTGAGCATTTCTTCGGGGAGTTTCGCCGCAGTTACCTCGAGTTTCCAAAGAAAGTTTGTGCCATTGTTGGGCAATCGATGCCTCCATCCTACGAGGTCATACGATCGAGTTATTAAGCCCGAAGCAAGCGTGCCGTTAGAAGTTTGCGACGCGTTTTGGTTACTGTAGCTCTCTATTTAATTTTATGAAACGTTTTGTTGTCGGATTCGTGCTCAGGAGCTCGAGCGCTTCACTCTGATATGCGATTTGACTAGGTTTGGTCAACTTTTGTCTTAAAATGCACCCCACTTTGGGACACTGTAGCGCGCGATTTTGAAAACTTATTGCAGTTTTGAACACTCAGATGGCGAGAGGAGTCCGCGGGCTACCCGACGATGTCTCAAACTCCGTCCTACGACGTCAGACGAGCGAGTTATTAAGCCCGAAGCGAGCGTGACATACGTACGCACGCACGCACGCACGTACGTACGCACGTACGCACGCCGAGCAAAATTTGGTCCTGGAGTCGAATTTTCAAAATTACGTTGACGGTTGTGTCTGGGCTTTCTGACGCCGCAGAACGAGAATCCGGCGTTAGTTTTGCGATTTGCGGTGCCTTCTACCGGGTGTCTCAAAAAAAGTATCCACTTTTCTCCGGGCCATTACTCGCGACTGCGACGACGTATCTCAACCAAATTTTGCGCTTTCATACACTATAGTGTTGTTAATTGGTACGCCTAGTTTTGTTAGCAAAAGCCTGACACACGCATAGCTACAGTCGTTTAAGTGAGGCGCATGCAAAACCGCTTTGACCCACGCAGTCCCCCTACGTTCCAGCTGACAAACTGCAACCAAGTATTACTCAGATTAACGTAAGAGGTCGACATATTACAACATGGCAAATTTGTCCTCAAATTGCCACCCGTGGGCCTCAACAGCACATTTCAGCCTGTCGCGAAAGCCTCGATTCCGTCGTTAACAGAATGCATGGCGAAATCACGTCCTGTGGAAGATCATCCCAGACTCAGCAAATCTTTGCTTTCAGGGCATCAAATGATTCAAACGTGGTATTTCGGTTCTGTTTTAGCCACTTTGTCGACATTATCTGCATTGGCAACAGTCACAGCAGGTTGTCATCAAGCGACGTCGTTTAGCTTGAAGTGCGCGCGGAACGCGAGGAGATTCTGGCGCAAGCAGTTTATATGCTCGTAAATCAAGCTATACTAAAGCGATTGGGCTAAAATTTGGCGCACTCATGTACAACACATCTGGGTATATGTACACCAAGTTTTGTCAAAATTGATTCACAGGGGCGCAAACAGTGAGCTGGAGAAAAAGTGGATACTTTTTTTGGGACACCCGGTAAAAGCTGTTCGAATTACGTAGATTGAACTTGAAGTTGGGATTTACCGTATATGACAGTGCGCGCTGATCCAACTTCTAACTTTTTATACTCCACAAAAAAGTGTGGAGTATATAGCGATTGTGCGCGAAACGCAGAAACTTTGAGTCAACGGCGTTCGCGCGTGAAGCGGCCGATTTGCAAACGGTCTTTTGCGTTGGGTAGGCCTAGTGGGTGGGCGGGGTGGACACCAAACGGGGTCACGCTCCTGGACCCCGTTGGCGGGAAATTCAAAAACATAAATTTTCAAAGTACTGGAAAATGGGTTAAACAAGGTAGAACTCGAAAAAGTTGCATATAATGGTATATACTATCTTTTGATATGTTGTAGTACTCGATAGTGCCGAACACGCAAAAAAGAATTGGATCGCTGCGGGTCCCATTTTGGCGCCAAATTTGAAAAATTCGCGAATTTTGGCCCCGGGTCGATTTTGACGGGCTGCTG
>JASAMZ010009821.1:0-23801 GCA_030248115.1 Linhomoeus sp. GSCO2_2
TGATAGTAGTTGATGAGATCCTCGAGCTCGTCGGCGTGGACGACAATGTGCAGGCCGCAGATCTGCGCCAGCCGAAACTCCTCGAAGCCCACGCAGGCGAAGCACACCTGTGACAACAATTTTTTTTCAAAATATCGATTTCTTCTCAACTTTCCAATCACAAACCTCCTTCCAAGTCTTGGTCGAGTTGGCCTTTCTAGCGGCGTCCACAGCACCCTGGTACTCGCCCAGTTTCACCAGCGTGATAGCCAGACGGGCGAAGTTGCTGATGTTGTTGTAGAGGAGCTTGGCGGCCTCGTACATGCCCGCGTCGAAGCAGCGATCGCCCACCTGAACGAATTGACAAAATTGTCGAAATTTTGGCGGAAACTGGCTTTGAAAGCGGGCGCAATGCGGCGCGTTGTCAAACAGCATCACGCGTGGCAGTTGGGAATCGAACTCTAGCCTACATAGGCTTTTTTTGCCCGTCGTTTGTTTAGGTTTGTCCATCGGACAAGGGACAACATGTTTCGTCCCTGTGAATCACCACGCAAAAGGTACAAAACAGAACGTTGCGTCCTCTGCACACTGGGTTACGGTAGCACTTCGAACTGTCTATCGGTTTCTCCAGAAGAAAGCTTTGTCAACTCAACTCTCATCAGAGTGGTACACACATTCATCCAATGCGCCACAATCTTTACACATTTCCAGAATTTTCTGTCACCTGCTGCACTTGCGCGTGATTGGGCCCAGAGATGAACTCTTCCAGATCCGTGAGGCGATTGGTCATCGCGTAGGCGAAAGCCAGCTCGGTTTCGATGAAACTTTCGCGGGCCTTCTTCTTCGCCATTTGGAGGTACCGGACCAAGTCCTCCCAGTGCTCTGCAATGAATTGGAAAGTGTGTGATGATGTAAAAGTAAGAGAACACAGTAACTATTGTACATGCGGTAAACATAGACAGATATACACACATAGCAAGAAGTGAAACCGTATAATGCGTTCCAAGCAAAAGGAAGATGGGCGAGTGAGAAGCTAGGAGAGAAAGGACGGGGGGCGCGCCCAAAATCGGTTGTATGTCAATGCAAGTCCAATCGTTGCTCAGTCAACACGAGCGCCCCCAACCGTCCCGAGGGCAAAACTGCAAAAATAGCACACTTGGGCCATGAATATCGGCTGCGATTCCACTCAAATCCAAATGAGACCCGGCGGCCACTCGACATTAGCGCCGTCGACCACACTTGAGCCAAAACTATGCAAATTTCACAAATGTAAAAATCTTACCGGTCTCGGCGCACTTCTGCACCACTTCCATGTAGGACGCCGGATCATCCGCCTTGATAAACGAGTCCACGGCCTCCTTGACCAGACCCTGCCGCAGTTGGGCCTTCGCCAGCTGACTCCTGCAAGGGTCTTGCGGTGAAAAATTTGCACGATTTTCAAAATTGGCAATTCGGATCGCGAAAATAGGGCCGGATTCGGCTTCAGCATTCGTGTAAACCCCGGAATCGACATGCAACAAATGTAGCTTCGAACAAAGATTATTTGTCGTGGATTACGGTATCGACTCAAAATCCGATATGCGTGCGGAATTTGCAATATTCGCAATTTCGCCACTCCGATCGCGAAAACAGCGCCTGATTCGGAATCCCCATCACGGAAAACCCCGGAATCGACATGCAACACGTGTAGCATAGAACAAGGATAATTTTGCATTGGGACACGGTAGCGATTGAAAATTCATCAAATTTTCCACCCACCAGACTCCCGGCTGGTCGCATCGCTCGGCGAACTCGTAGGCGCGGTCCAGACTGTTGACGTTCTCAATCAGCACCTGAATTTTCCCCAATTATGCACAAAATCCGCCCAAATTCGACAAAATCCACTCAAATACCACAAAATTCACCCAAAATTTACAAAATCCAGCAAAATTCCACAAAAATCCACCAAAACTCCACCTGAATCGCAGAGGTGTTGACGTCGAATTTCTTGAAGATGGCAAAGGCCTCTTCGTACAGTTCCGAGCCTATGGCGATGTTGGCAATGTCCGGGGCGTCGTAGTTGTCCAGTCGCTGGATGTACTCCATGACGCGAGTGCGATCCGCCTTGATGGCCGTCAGAATCAGCAGATTCTGCAGGTTCCTGAATGGTGAGGGGATGGGATTCGGAACGAAAGTGGTAGAAGCGGCGATTCGGACGGATCGAGGCTTTGGTTTGGGAAGTCGAAAATTCTAGCAAACGGGAGAAACTTGGCAAGATTATTGGCTCTGATGAGCAAAATGGATAGCAAATTTCGCCTGTCAGAAGTAAAACTGGTACAAATTGCTTAAAGTTGGAAACAATTTCACTCGCGGCGCCAAGGATTCCGCCTGCGGCGCAAGACACTACACAACTCGCTCAAAAACCATCTGAAATTCTGTCAGCACTTAAACTACGTTTATCTATGCCTCACATATCCACTCTCAATCAGTTCAGCGTGTCAATTCGTGTCGATTCTCTGAAGCCAATCACTCTGCAACATTATTTCAGCCAATCATCACTCGCCTGTGCTCGCTGAAGGCCGAACTATCCAGCACCACTTTCTCCAACAATTCAATGAGCTCGTTGGGCAGGTCGGCCGCCATGAAGGCCTTCACAGTGGTGCTGATGTCCTCGGGGTCCTGGGTCTCGCTCAGGGCGGTCTGGACCACCTGCAGAGAGAGAGAGTCCACGGGGCACTTCAGGGGATTTAGATGGCCCGTTGAGTTTTGCAGAGAGGGAAGAAGGCTGGCATTTCACATAGGCACTTTAGAGAACTTCAAACCGTCGCAACGTTCGCCCATGAAAACTGCAGGGGGAAGTCATGGGCTTCAGATGGCTTCAGGGATCACACCAAGAAGCTTTTCAAAAACCTCCACAGGTCGTGATTGCACACATCGGAAGTCATCGTCGTCATGTGTCCTTCAGAGGTTTTCAGAGGTCTACAGAGGTTATGCCAAGGGCCTTACAAAGGTCTCAACAGTCCAGTGGATTCACGCTTCGAAGCCATGGTCTCCACCAGCTGTGCTCCAGAGGGCTTCAGACGTTATGCCATCGACGTTACAAAGGCTTCAAAAGTCCAGTGGTCCACCACAAAGACCTTCTTCAAAGAATGATTGAATTGCAATAGCCAACCTGGTCGATCAAAGGTCGTCTGTGCTGGTTGCTCTCCAACAGGACGGAGGCCCAGAGGTCGGGGTCCCTCCTGCCCACCAGGTAGCGGGCCAGGCTCTTGAACAGCGAGTTCTCGTTGCACACCTGCAATGCGGAACGACCTCTGGGATCCATGTGAAATCACTGGAATGAACAGGTGTTGGTTATGGACGACTACCGGATGATGGGCCCCACACCAAGATACTCTTGTCACATTTGTCCTCAGAGCCGTACCGTAAGAGCAAGTTTCTGCATTCTGTTAGTGCTTCAGTGCAACCAACGCCAAGATCCTTACAATTTGTCTAATCCTGCGCCAGATTTGTTACAGTTTTCGGTCAATATTGTACCAGAATGGGCCTAATAGGCTCATAGAGAATGTGCTCCTTCAAATCATGCCGCAAAAGAAAAATTTTGCACCTTCTCTACGGAAACGTTCTCTCCGAGATCCGAGGTTCTATTGCGCGTGGTCGCACCCAGTCTGCACTCAAGTTACACCCAATGCGCACTCAAGCATAGGTGCAATTGGGGGGTTACACCCGCCTACCAATGCCCAACGGGAACGAGATTCTTGTTAACCCCTCCCCTAGACGAGATTCCAGCTACCGCCCACCTCAAAAATCAGAAAGTTTTCCAAAAATCGACCTAAAGTTAGCAAAAATTTTCGCCTGCGGCGCTATTTTTGAGCGATTTTGAGTCATTTTGGCACAATTTGCTTCAAAATGGAGCAAACACAGGAGTTTTTGGCAGATGCAATTTTTAGCTATTTCTTGGAAACCATCAGGAATAGGATTCCTGTTCTTGTTACCCCCTCCCCCCAAATCTCGGTCTACCCCCCCCCCCCCCCGCCCTTCCCCAACCTCGGGAGCAATCGCACCTATGCACCCAACTTGCACCCATATCAATCCTCCACAGCACCTTGATGAGTTCCTCGTCGCAGTTGCCCCTCTCGTAGGCGAGGCAGGCCAGGTGGGGGTCGCGCTTCTCGCAGTACCTGCCCACCACCTTGGAGTCGTAGTAGGGGTTGTCCTTGAGGAAGCGCTCGGCGTTGTTGTTCGCGTCGATGTAGATCTTGGCCAGGGCGTTGTGCGTGGCCGCGTCATGCGCCCCCTCGTGCACACGGGACTCCAGCCAGCCGGCCAGAAGCTTGAGACTGAAGTGTGGAGTTTGGTGGCTGTAAACTGAGTATACTGTGCATATTACTTGCGTATGCTGTACCTACAGTATACTTGCGTGAGTGTACTGTACCTATAGGTAACACGCGCGTGTGACACCTGCAACCCGTGAGTATGCTGTACCTACAGTACATTTACTTGACGTCGTAACTTGAGTGCGCCGTGCCTACAGTATACTGTAGTGTAGTGCAGGTCGGGCAACACAGTATCAAGTTTGGGCTTCTCAGAGGCCAAACGGGCAGTGAAATTCGCGCCCGGCTACCAAGTGCGGCGAAATTTCACCTTTGCGCCTCACAATTTGCAGTACGAGTCACCTTTGCGTCTCACAATTTGTAGCCAAGCTTTTTCTTTGCGCCTCAAACACGTTTGTGAAAGATTATAGGCTGTTTTGTAGTCCAATTTTCGAAATCAACCGATTCTGTGGAAGAATTCCTATGAACTGCGTCCAAATCACAAGAACGCAGTCTCAAAAGTCCTCCCATTACACTCTGGCAAGGCTCTAGGAGAGAACCGAAGCATGTACAAGCTTCGGACTCGCTGGTATCTTGCCTCAACTACCTCACGTTCAAAATCCACCAAAACACCACAAAACCCCAAAAACCCATACCGATTCCTGCTCTCGACTTGTTCCACCAGCTCGTCGATATCGAATTTTCCACGGGTGTTGATGATCAGTTGCTTGATGGCGTCCTCTGAGCAGTCGACGTCCAGCAGACCCCCCACGACGATGGGCAGACGGGCGGGATTCACCTGTGGAAATGGTGGCGATTCGATGGAGTACCACCACTGATTTGGAATGGGATCGTGATTGGAAGGACCAGAGTGTCAGAAACTGAGGGCATTCAGGGGTAAGATACAGATTGCGCCCGGTCGAAAATATGAATGGACTACGGTACTTCCATACCGTGTCGGTTTGTCAAGGAAGCTTTGAACAGCGGTGTCACACAGACCTCTGAATGGGTACCCAGTGGTTGTGGATGACCATCATAAAATACACTGCAGCAGACTTCAAACGAACTCCATCACAGTAACAGAAATTGACACAATTTTTGGCGTATTACGCAACGCTAAAATATTCGCCATTTTGGAATTCAATATGCCGAAATTCGTCCAAAATAGGTGCCGCAAGGCAAATCTTGGCGATACTTCATCTTCGTATTTGAACTTTTTGCTCGCCATCACGCCTCAAACGAAAACCCTTGCAGCATACCAAAATTTGCCCCGCAACACAAGTTTTGGCGATATTCCAGCGTCGTATCGGCATTTTAGCTCACAATAATCTCTAGATACTGTACAACATCACTGCACTCATTCGCAATCTTTCTACTACAAGCTTCCCACCTTCTGCACGAAGACCTCGATGTACTTCTGCAGGTTGTTGCGGTAGAGGTACAGGACCAAATCGTGGACCATGTCGTGCCGATCGCAGACGATAATCAACGGCAGTTGATCCGTCAACTTTTGCTCCTTCAGAAAGTTCTTGACTCTTTCCGCCTCGTAGCAGGTGGATTCGCGACAGATGCGCTCGACTTCCTTGATCTGGCCGGTGCGACAGGCGGCCTGGATGGAAAAAAAAAATTTTAAAAATTTGAATTTGGCGCCAAAATACAGTGGAAAATCGCATACCTGGATGTACTTGAAGTGGACCTCGGGGTCCTGCGAGAAGTTGACGATGGAGCCCAGGAAGTAGTAGAGGCCTGCAGAGGTCAGAATTGTAATTATTCAAATTGTGAGTAAAGAGTGCTGATCGTCAGTGTGACTCTCAGTGGGACTCTCAGTGAGCTGTAGCGCCACTGAAGACCACTGAAGTCCCAAATGGCACGGACTGAGCCTTCATTTCAGCGGCAATGGCAAATTAGCCACTGGGAGTCCCTCAGAGCCACAAGTGATCCTCACCACACCACTGACACACTCCAGTTCCCCTCTGGACCTCACCAGTGTGAGGATGCCAGTCACACCACGATCAGAACCTCTGCAGCTCTCACAGATCAGCCAAATTAAGTCCAATCTCTGCAATATACCCTCACGAACAGCTTGAATCACCGCACCTCTGCAGCTCCAGTGACCGTGTGTTCAATCCATCCAAAGTTCCACCGACGCACAGATTTCCATAGCATACAACAACCCAAACCCCCTCACCCTCGTAGCTCTTGAAGCTCTCGAAGAGGTCTATGAGGGCGTTGGTGGTCAACTGCTCGTGGTACTTGGAGGCTATTTGGACGACCACCTGCATGTTCTGCCTCAAATTGGCCTGCAGCATCGCCTTCAGACACTCCAGAGAATCTTCCACCGAGAGGGTACCGAAGTAGTTGACCAGCCACTGAAGGATTGGTATTGATTTTGTAGGTCAATCGCAAACGATTTTGAGATCGGTTGATCGGACAGCTACCTTCACATGCAAGATAGGGTTTTACTGAACCCAAACGATGTATTGACCCTGATGGTTCAAAATGGACTCCAGTCACGCCAGTCAAAGTTCGCTTCTGGACCAGTCGATACACTAAAATATAAAATGCTGCAATTCAATCGCAGAGCGAATGGGGCAGACCAACAAAAGCGAAGATCAATGTATGGGTGGGACCAAATCCGATGAATCGCCCCAGAATACTCAACCGATCAGCCAACAGGGGGCTACAACGGAACCATCAGAGATAACCCAACGAGCCCACTCCAATTGCGGGATAGATTGCGATACACCATTCAATCGCCTGCCCAAGCAACAAACCTACCGTAAATCCCCCAATATGCGAACTGGGCACTGATTTTACTCTACCTCTACCACTATGAGGGTCGCTTACCGGAGGGGGCGCTTATTCGGGGGGGGGAGGGGGGGGCGCTTACTGGAGGATCTACGGTATTGCAGTATCCACACACTGACAACCAATCACCACTCTCTCCACTCACGTCCTGGTTCAGCAGATGCGTGTGCACGACGGCTCTCTTGATGTCATAGAGGTCGGTGTAGTGCTCCAGCGCCCTCTGCAGCAGGCCGGCGTTCTCGCACAGCTGCGCCACCTGGGCCTTGTCGTAGTGGTGGAACATCTGGTTCCCGAGGATGGCGTCGGCCACCTGAATCGGCATCTATGGTGAGGGGACTCGGAGTGTGGCAACAATGGATGGTGTGAAGGTTGGATTAGATAGGTGGCGACTGGCGATTATAGGCTGTGCCAACTGTCATGAAAGGAACAGGATTAAGTGTGATCGTAATACAATGTTGTGACACGTGAACCCATCACAGATATCGGACCGACGCCTGACCGACGCCACAGGCGTCATTACAGAGGCTGTCATCTCGAGAACCTCCAAATCCGGCACTATACTATGCAACTGTAGCCGGAGGCAAGTTCTTGCTTGCTGTATTCTGGTGCTGACATATGCATTATTCACACATTGAATTGCTACTGTAGGCCAATGCTCAAGTAGTATCATTCGGCGCGCGATGGTCAGAATTCGGCCTACGTAGCCCGCACAGTTCTCAATCAACCTTGCGTCCACATTACGACCACACTACTTCACTTTCTGTTCATCATCATCACACCGTACCTGCGGGGCGGCCAGCAGGTTCATCTCCAGCAGTCGGGTCTGCAGGTGTCCCTCTGCTGGTTTGTCGTGCTTCAGGGCCTCCAGCAGGAACGACGTGCACTGCTGTACCAGACTCAGCTCCGTGAAGCAGTCCACAATCTGAATAAATCAGTCACGTCAGTAGATGGTGTACTGTGCCGACGCGCGTCGGGATAATCAATCCAAAGGGGAGGGAATGGGGTGTAGAGCGGATTCCAGAAATGTTACAGATTGACAAATTTCGCCGCGAAAACGAAGCAGCAAGTGCCAAAACTGCTCAAAAATTGACTCGCAATGGGCACAAATCGCCACAATTTGCCGAAAGAGGCGATATTTTTGCTCACTTCAGACTCCGAGACTGTTCATTTTGTAGCGCCACCGAAATTTCTACAACTTCTAGTTGATGGAGGTCTATAGTGGGGGGACGGGGGGTGGCCAACCGCCGACCCCCCCCCCCCCCCCTTCTCACCTGACTCAGGTCTGCCAGCGGCTCGTTCTCGTCCTGCACGAGCATCTGGGCGAACTTCACCCCCTGGTCGGGGTTGACTCTCAGCACCTGGCGTAGGTGGAACAGGTAGTCGGGCTGGTAGTTGACCTTCTTGGCGTAGAGGATGATCTTCTCGAATTGGCCCGTCTCCGCGAAACATTGGACCACCTGCAGAGAGGGAGGGAGGTAGAGTGGAAATTGTATTGAAGGGAGGGGCTGAGAGGGAGGGAGTGAGTGGGGGAGGGAGGTGGGAGGTTACAAATTGTATAGGAGGGAGGTTACAAATTCTGTTGGAGGGAGGGTGGGTGGTTACAAATTGTATTGGAGGGAGGAGGGAGAAGGGATGGAGGGAGGGAGAGGGAGGGGGGGGGGGGGGAGGGGGAGGGGAGGAGGGAGGGAGCAGAAACGCAATTCCAAACCTTGTGCGGAATGTTGGCACGCAGGTAGACCGAGAGGGCGATATTGGCGTCCACGGGCTTCACCAAATCTCCCAGCTCGTCGCTGCACTCCAGCTGAAAGCACAATGGAATACGGTAACATTCTCGACTCAAAGACTAGCTTCAATTAAAAGCAAATCGAGTTCTGTAGGCGCTTGGAAAGGGCCGACGCGGCCTGGGTTACGGTATCGGCCGCGCCGCCTGCACAAGTGCCTTTCCCGAAACGGGAAACCCTATGGGAACCCTTCAAGCTGCTTGTGGTCATGATGGCAACTCCCAAACAGTCTGCGGCGTTCCCGTGCTGGGGGGGGGGGGGGGGGGCAAATGTCAAAAAATTTGTCAGAATGACATCAACAGCCCGAAAATTAATGCCAACATTGTACCAAAAGATACCAAGAATCACAATTTTGTTCCAACGGTGCATAAGTGAAAAAAATATAGTCACCGTACGCAGAAATTTGGCATTCACAATAGCCGAAAGTTTCGACACTGGTAGGCGACGCAGACAAGAATTTCTACAATCGCAACGCAACTCTCCATACGGGTGTGCGTAAAACCCCCGCAAAACCCCCCTGTATCCCTCACCTTGCCCTCCGTCAGCCACTTCTCCAGCAGATTCTTCTTCTGCTGCTGCAGCACGGGTTTGCACAGCTCCAGGGTCTCGTGCTTGTTCAACTGGCCCTGGTCCAAGAGGATTCCGAAGTACTGCAGCAGTGGGGCCGGCTGCCCAGCCTGCGGCTGCACCCCCTTGAACTTGTCGATGGTCTGCGGCGTGCGCAGAATGGCCTGAGGGCAAGTAATGGAAGGTTTGATATTGACAGGCTTTAGATGGGTTCAGGTGGATTGAGATGGGTTTCCGGTGGGTTTCAGATGGGATTAGGCGCTCAGGTGAGTTTCAGATGGGTTCAGATGGGTTTCAGGTGAGCCAGACGGACATACACATATCGTAAAGGCCAATGAATAGAGTCAAATCTGTCACGTTCGATTGATTGTAGCAATCGTTCAATTCGATCAATCGCACCAATCATTCATCTGATCCGTGTCGAAGTGATCCTATGACCGACTTCCCAAACATTGTGAGACGCGGCCTCAAATTCACTTCCACGGTACTCTGGCAAGGGTCTAGGAGAGAACCGAAGCACAACAGAGCTTCGAGCTCGCTGGTATCTTGCGCTGTTGCGCAATTACTGTCCGCCAATCAATCTTTCGAATCGCCAATCAAAAAACATACCCTGGGGGCATTGGCGGCGACTTTGGCGGCCTCGTTGTAGTTGCCCTGGCCGAACAGAAGGTTGAACTTGCGCACGAAAAGCTCTTCCGCCCCGGGAAGGTTGCAGCGAATGGCCAATTTCAGTGCCAAATCCGGGTTCTGCAGCGTCTGCGTCACGTAGGGGATCATGTTCTGCTCGTCGATGGCCACCGACAGGATCTGCGAATTGGTGGCGATTTGTGTTGAAAAAATTGCGTCAAAATTTGCAATTTTCGAAACTTTTAGCACATGAAATAGCGATTCAGAGCGGTTTGATTGCGCCTAGGGTGATATGCATCCGACACTTCTAAAATACAGCCCATAACAAGGTCGTTTCGTTCAAAAGGCAATTTTACACCACTTGAAAAACCACGTGAAAATAGGGCTCGCCCAGCAAATTTTAAATTTGCGGCGAAAACAGTGAATTTTAGCTTTTCACTTCCCACATACTACATCAAATGTTCTCTCAAATTTCGACCCTCGCGCGACACGATTACGGTACAAATACACGCCGCGCGAGTTGCTAACGGAAAGAGGGTTGGGTTCCTTTCCGGTTCGAGAGCGTATGCTATCGGAATGCAGTGGCATGCGCGAAGAATGGCACACTTCGCACAGAGATGACGAGACATTCCGTCACGTCACGAATCGGTCTCATTTCAGTTTCATACTGAAGACTACATATATAAAGACTGCGTTATTTCAACGCGCGTCGCCGAAGTGCACCAAGTATCACGTTACCCATTGCCTCCAAAAGTGTGCTCCAAAAACTATTAATCCGACGCGGCACAATTACGGTACGAGGTTCGTCTAAGAGCGGTTATCGTCTTGGAATGCTGGGACCCCTGGCTCAAAGAATGGCGCTCTCCGAGCAAAGTGTAGGGCACATTCCGCACTTTGAAATAGGGTAAAATCAATAAAAAAAATCCGCTGAGCCTGCCACCTACAGCTTGACGCAAATGTCAGCCGCACTGGGGCCACTAGCCACTCAATGAAAGCCTACCAAACCCCTTTAGATAGACAAAGCAACGCATTCAAGTTGGTTCACTGCAGCCTCAATTTGACCCACAAAACTCACCCAAATACCACAAAACAAACCCCACACCTGCCCTTTCCTGTTGACTCCCAGTATGCCATGCGTGGCCTCGTCCAGCACCGTCACAAAGATGGTCTCGGAGGAGATTCGGTTCATGTAGATGCAGATCCCCGTCTCGATGTCGTAGAGGTGGACGTAGCCGAACTTCGTCACCAGATAGACGATGCCGTGCTTGTCGCTCGCCTGCGAGTACGTGTGAGTGCGAGTGGACTATGGCGACGCGCGACGGCATAGGAACAAGGAAAGAGGGCAAAATTGGAGTTTAGGAGAGAGGGAGAGAGAAAGAGGGAGGGAGGGAAGGAGGGTGGGAGGGAGAAAGGGAGGGAAGGGTCTGAACTACACTCCACCCTCCGCATCTTTCGGGCACATCAATTCATTCTATAGCCAACTCAAACCTGCATGGCCACGGGGAAGTCGGCCTGCGCCTCGGCGGGGTAGTAGACGTCCACCTGCTTCTTCTGGAAGGCCGTGTTGCCCTGCGCCGGACTGCCCACCTCGATTATGTGCAGCTGCAGTGTGGAGAAATTGCGCAAAAATGTGTAGATTTGAGGCGAAAATGCAAAAAAAAAAAATCGCGCACTTTTCCCCCCGCGGCGCTGCGCACGGAGAAGCAGAAGAGGTTGCTCGCGGTCTGGTTGCCGTCCATCTGAAAAATTGTGGCATTTCTGTGCAATTTTCCACCAAAAACCATTAAATTTCAACCAGGCAAGTCGTCCGGGGGACGCAGTATACTCCACAAATTTGAACTCCTACGCACGGTGACTCCTCTGCTGTTGTGGCCTCCTGGCACCCCCAATCGCAAAAGCAATGCTGAATTCGTGATCTACATCCCAAAATACCCCAGATTCGACATACAGCACCCCTAGTTTCCTATGGACTCCGGGAACTGAAATTCTGCACTTGGGGTACGGTAGCATACAAATTCGTCGTAGGTACGTTCAAACATCATCTATACACTGAACGGATGCCAAATTCGTAATCAGCGCCCCCGAAAACCCCGAAATCGAGTATAATATTGGCAAAGTCGACCCGACGCCCAAAATTCAAACCGACGCGGCAGGGGTACTGTAACCCCGAAAATTTTTCGAAAATACTTTTCTGGGCCAGATTTAAGCGCAGAATCGTTTGAAACCACCTTTGGAACGAGTCGGCAACGCATTCGAGAGCTACAGACGCCGAAACGCGAAAATTGCAATTTTCGACCATGGAGTCAAAAAAGTTGCGGGAAAATAACTTTTTTTGTGTTTCGCCCGATTTTCTCCGTTCATGGCTCATTCGATAGAGGACATCTGGGAAGGAGCACCAAAAGCGGTCTCGCGGCTCTAGCTGCTACCCATCGCGCACAGCAAACCGTCAAAGTCGGAAAATAGCGAAAAATCGCGAATTTTTCAAATTTGGCGCCAAAATGGGTCCCGCAGCGATCCAATTCTTTTTTTGCGTGTTCGGCACTATCGAGGGCTACAACATATCAAAAGATAGTATATACCATTATATGCAACTTTTTCGAGTTCTACCCTGTGTAACCCATTTTTCAGTACTTTGAAAATTTAAATTTTTGAATTTCCCGCCAACGGGGTCCCGCACCGTGACCCCATATGCCGTGCAGGTTGCCCACCCACTAGGCCTACCCAACGCAAAAGACCGTTTGGAAATCGGCCGCTTCACGCGCGAACGCCGTTGACTGTAATTTTCTGCGTTTCGCGCACAAATGCTATATACTCCACACTTTTTTGTGGAGTATAAAAATTAACTTCACCTTGAACTGTACGAAGCAGGCGGCGTGACCCTCAATCGGCTGGCTGACGCTCCTTTCCACAGAGTAGAGCTGCATGGCCCCCACCACGCGATTCTCCTAAAAGTTTGATGAAATATCGATTATTTCGATGTGAGTGAATATCGATAGATCAATCCAATCAACTGATTTCATTACTACAGTCAGCAGAGAAACTTCAGAGCGTGATAGATCGTTCGGCCACATGGAAATCGCTTGTTGAAAACATTTCAGCTCCGATTCACATTCAGTGAATCGATAACAAGATGGTCAATAAATATGCCATGAGATCAATGGTCGACTGATCAGTGACAAATCACCACCGATCACCGGTTGACTGCACCTTAGACCACTCACTGATCAACGTAGTATGATCTACCTAGAGACGTGCGGCGGACCGATTTTGCGGTCTGGGTAACCCGGACCGGACCAGACCAGTTTGCGGTCCGCCCGGACCGGACCGGACCACCCGAACCAAATTGTAAACCCTTTATCGAAGTACGGCACTCCGCCCAGTTCAAGCGTTGAAGCTTCGAAATATGTAAGTGAAAAGGTGGCGCTCAAGGTGGAGGTCAAAATTTGCCTTGGAGCATTGTCAGACGTTGACAATACCATCAAGCAGTCAAAATTTACGTTGACATAGTAAAACCGACAGTAAGACTACAGGAAAACACCATACAAAATTTTGCAGTCTTTGATTATGCAAATCTTTGCAACTTCTTGTTCAGCGGGGCCGATTTAGACGAAATTTTGCGTTTGCACTGAAGTGCCAACAGCAAACTTTCACTGTGCGTGTTGTACGTCCTGATGCTGAGATAGCCTTCTCCTGACCTGAGACTCTCAAAAGGTGGGATTTTACCTGCCTCATCCAGCTGTATTTACAGATTTTAGAAGCTCCGCAGGCGAGATTTCAGAATTTTGAAGACGCGCAAGCATAAATTCGAGTGATTTTTGCCCACGAAATGAATTTTTTATTTTGAATATTATTTGTTTTTACCCGGACCGGACCGGCCCAGATCGGCGGACCGGACCGAATTTTGCCCGGACCACCCGGACCGGACCGCACATCTCTAGATCTACCGACCGACGAATCAATCGTTGGCTACTTACCTACTGCTCGAATCAATCACTCAACGATTAATAGCCGATCGGTCACCGATTGGTCAATCAACCACAAATGCACCAATCACCACAGTACCTTGGCCTGAATGCCGATCAACAACAGCCATTTCAGAGAGGCGTCCGTGCGATAGTTGATGATTTGGCAGCCGGCCAGGGTGGAGTGACGATCGAAAACCTTCACAGGAGCGCTTTCGCCTGAATTTTGCGCGAATTTAAAAAATAATTGTGGGCGCGATCAAAAACCGACACAAAATTGGGGTTTCAAAGCGTCGGCTTTCGCCACGCGCCACAAAATTTGCTATTGGAACGGTCAGAATCGCCGAAAATTGGCTCTTTAATGAAATTCGACGACAAAACGCGTTCCGCACAGTGCTCTGGGTTACTGTAGCGCGGCGACGATTCAAAGGCTACACAATTAAAAAATTCAAAGTTTGTGCGCATACTAGCGAACAGACGCGGCCAGACTACTGTAGCGCCGCGTCCGCTGTTTTGCATGCACCTTCCTTCCTGTTGGAACAACGTAAGTCGCTGAGGGTGAATTGGCCAATCAGCGATCTGCTCGTGTTCCGGATTCAAATTTCAATTTTGTGATCTTTGCAAAAGTCGTATCATGTCCCAATGTGAAACAAAAGTTTACAAAACCTGCATATTTCGACGATACGCCATGACATTTCCCAAACATATCATCAAGAAATTCCAAGCCTTTACGTTTTCCGCAAGAAAACCCCAGAATTGTACTATTCTCACACAAATTACACCAAAATCCCTCCCTTCGTGGCCCAGTCGCAGACCGACTGTAAAAGCAAAACCGACGGAAACCAAACACGACTTTTGGCATCTTTCCCACCAAAATCACGGAAATTTTGTAATTTTCAAATTTCCCACATTATCAACATCAATTTCCACACAAATCACTTCCAGAGTCCACCAAAACGTCACCCACCCTCCATGGCCCAGTGGTAGACGGACTGTTCCGAGACGAGCGCAATGGTGTTGACGTTGACCCACTTCCAGAAGGGGACCTCTTCCGAGAGGTTGTGCGCCTTCATCTTGCTCTTCATCTCGATGTTGAAGATCTGCAGCGTCTTGCCCGCTGCAACGACAGAGGATTGCTCTACAGGCTGTTGCGTTGCAGAGGGGAAAAACCACAGGTGCAGGCGGGGGAAGCCCCCCCCCCCCCTCTGGCCATGGCCCGCAGTAAATCATTCCGAAATTCGGAAAAATCCGGAAATGTCGAAATTTTTCAATTTTTCTCTCGAAAATTTTCATGAAGAACCCCCCACCCCCTGGCCTCTGGGTGGCCTGCACCTATGGGAAACACGGTACCGTAATCCTCCAGTATACACCCTGCGGGCGCATACTTCAAATCTGCCTCTGGGCGGGGGGCTTATTCGAGAGGGCAGAGGGTGGAGCTTATTGGAGGATTACGGTATGCCAGAGGCAATGGCGTGGCCAGGAATGCAAGTGGGAGAGGGGGGGGGGGGGGGGGGTAGTGGAGAGGAAATTTTGCCAGTTATAGTTACAGCCCGTGCATTTTGCGCCATTTTCTCATTTCAGAGTTGTAGTTTAACAAAATATCCACATTACGGCGCAGCAAATAAACATTTTCTATTGGCCCGCCCGCATCTAGGGAGGGGCAATTTGAAGGCGTCGGGAGGGGGGAGGTACAAGCCCAAAATTTGGGATCATAACGTCAAAATTTCAGAAAATTCGAAAATTTTTCTCCCAGATCCGAGACACATGCGCTCAAAATTCGCTCCAATTTGTTCAAATACACTCTAATTCGACAAAATAGCGCCGCAAATTCACACAATCCACCCACCTTTCAAGGCGAGCACTTTTGAGGCGGGATTCATAATCGCCGAGTCGGCGGAGATCGGTCGCCGCATGGGGTTGGTCGTGTCCGACATGTCGATGATCACCACCTATTTTGTTATCGATTTATTGATTTATTCATCCAAAAATCGGTAAAAAAATCAATAAATTCGATCACCTGATTGGAGTCGCCCACTTTCTCCCTGACGACGATGTACTTGTCCGACTGCATGCTCAGCGTGGAGAAGCCGATGTTCGTCGAATTTATGCCGATGTTTTGGAGCTGAATTTGGGAAAAAATTGCGCGAAAATCCTTCCATTTTCGAGCGAGATCTTGCGATATTTCACCTGCAAATGCTCCTGGAAGCGGATCGGCAGGATCTGCGAAGCCATTTTGCCGGAAAATCCACAAAATTCACGCAAAAATTCGAGAAATCCTTAGGCAAATGCGAGCTTTTGTCTCCCTCTGTGTATCTCCAAAGTTCGCCTACACTTTTACACTGTCAAAGGGACCGAGAAATCAAATAACTCGAACAATGAGGAAGCGCTTCCTTTGACGCCTAGTCACTACGCCGACGCCGCGCAACCCGACACGTAACCAAACCATTTCCACCCGAACTTCGAAAGGTTACGGCCGCTTTTCGCAGCGCCGATTGGTTTGCCACGACAGAAATACTAATTTCCAGCAAGAGTAACTATCAGAGACATCGATATTTGATGGATGTGCCACAGGCTACTTGCCAAATAGGCGCTCCAATAGTGACTGGGAATCCGGGAACACATGTAGCTCACGAAATCAGCCATTTCTGGGAAGCCCCCCCCCCCCCTGAATAGGGGGGGGGGGGGGGGGGGGTAAATACAAGTAAATTTGTTCGTCTTTCTGAATGTTGATGATGAACAGGTTGTGTATTTCACGCTTTTCAACTGACTTCTCAACCTCTAAGCTACACGAACGAATTCAGCGTGCTCTGTTTGCGGGTGCCAAATTCACCTACCTACCTACCTGGGGCCCCAATCGAAGTGTGATCCACTCAAAACCACCATATATGGCGACCAAATGTGAGAACATTTCATCTTCATCTTCAAAGTGCTACACGAAGGGTGCACACTGCAAGAACTCGCGTTAGAACAGACCATCCAATCGGATAATACAGTTACATAACTAGTCAGTGGTGCCGCTGCTTGTGCTCCTCCCAAGCGTCCTTCAGACAGCGTCGACTGCAGAAGAGGCACGAGTTCTCCCACCACCTGACGTGACGGCCCCTCCTCTTGCACTCGCGACAGAACTGGAACTTCGGCTGGCCTCTCTCGTGCACCTTGGCGCAGGTCGAGCACCGCTTGGCCGTCTTCAGCTTCAGCGCTTGCTTGATGTCGAAACGAACGATCTCTCGGCTGGAGTCGCGGTGTCCCAACTCCCGCTTGACGTTGTAGGACACGTACAATTGTAGAGCATTCCGTCGGGACCGAGGAAGAATCTGCCGCTGCTGCCGACGGTCGTCGCCTGCTGAAGGGCCAGCGGCAGGGCGAGCCAGCGAATCCTCCGCCGATCCCGGGCGAATGGACGCTGGACCGCCAGCACAAAGTCGACCCGCTCCACTCTGAAAATGGCCAGCCCTCTGCCGCACAGGCCCAGGAATTGCGTGGGGGAGAAGAGGCCCTCTTGCTTGGCCACGGCGCGACACAGTAGCTCCACGTCCTCGTTCAGGGACAGATGAAGAGCCGTGACAGCGGCACAGTCTTGCAAAACGTCGGCAGCTGTACGCTCTTGCGGTTCCAACTGCACCTCCTCACTTCTAGGCACCGCGATGTCTTGCAGAATGGCGCACGGATTGTTGTACTGAAGCACCTTGTTTCGCAGTTTCTTGTCGCCGAAGCAGGAGTCAAGTCCCGCGATCAAGTGAACCCGCCCTGGATCCTTCCTGTCTGGAAATGGAATTGGGAGAGAAGTCGAATGAGAAGCTACCGCCTCATCAATGGTTCACAGTGCTCGTGCGCCACGTCTGCAAATGCGAAGGCGGCGACCTTTGAGGAATTGCCAGACTCCCGCGTCGCCGGTCACTGTTGAGACGGTCGCCTGACCGAGTCCGCAGGGCATTCTTTTCGGCTGGATCGAGTGCCCTTCCCAGTCGATTGAGAGGGCAAATAGCGCCCGACTCCTCTCCCTGTGGCCAGAATAGAATAGGCAATCGCGGGTGACGAGAAACAATTCCCCACTGGCGGGATGAATGAGCAGCTTGTTGGGCGAAGAGCTGTGGAGTAGCAGTAGCTGCTCACTCAGTTGGCCCGACGCGAGCGCCTCATAGTCGGGTTTCAGAAGCTGATTGGTGAGGAAGGTCGACGCACGACTCTCGTCAACCTCCGTTGCGCCGTCATGTCTCCAACTGAAGGTGGAAGGAGTTACACTATGTACATAGCATACAGACACATAAACTATGAAATGTACATTTTTACTTCATTCAAATTTAGTTACGATCGATCGCTCTAGCACACTCAGACGCATCCACTGAAACTGCAACTTCTCACAATCAAGCCTCAGTCACTTTATGCAAAATTCTGCGCAATTTCCGCGCATTTTCATCAAATTCCCGGCAAATGTTAGTGCAACAGTACATTTCTTTTGGTTCATCTTTAGGAGGAAATCATTAAAGAACCCAACGAAACCTCTTCAATTGCTTTTGAAGGACGCGCAAAATATCAACACCCTGTATGTCTCAGCTACTGAGAGTGGAACTCAACTGTCAACCGCGTACTGTGATGCAGAACTGAAACATTGAAACTCAGCCATCATCAAAATGGTCGTTGTTCTGTCCACGACTGGTTCTTTCGCCCACTTCACTCGTCGAAAACGACGTTATTTCTCACCTGAAGGGTGTTCTCGTCCAAGTGATGGAGCGCCATCCGCTGAAGAAGAATGCCAGGCAGCAGTGAACTTTGCCGTCCTGGAAACGCAAGAAGTGACTAGAAAACGCACATTAGAGCAGGCGATGATTACTTACAGCTGTGCGCATCACTCATGTTGAACTTTGCAATCATGTTGGACTAAAATTGTTTTGCGGAGAATCGAATGGGACGAATAGCGTCGTCTCATAATTGCCCATGCCTCGCATGGATTGCGTAGTTATTGTAGGAGAAACCGTCATCACATCCATGGCGACGCGAATTCGCAGGCATTCCGTCTCCAGCTGCTGCAACTGAGTTTGCAAAGGTCCCTGTTCATCACTTTACCTGTGTCTCACTCTCAGACGGCGTTAAATTCCTATTACCTACTCAAACCACAATCGGTAGTGGCGCTCCACAACTCACAGGCGCGAACACGCATTTCTTGGTTCTGGCGCACTCTCCCATGCAGAAAGGACTCCAGTAGGCGGTGACGATAGAGCCATCCACTTCGTCGATGCAACAATTGAACAGGTTGACCAACGCGCCGACGTTGTCCTTCTTGTTGAAGTCGTAGTAGGCGAAGGCCAGTTTTGGCGGAGACTGCATTGGCTGGAAACTAGGGTGGCCAATAGAAACTAGTTTCAATTTCAGTTACAATCAGTTAACTGAATCGAAACTGACACGGACGGCATAACTGAAGCTGAACCTGAAACTCACAGGTTAGTTTCAGTTATTTGAATGCGAAATTTGCCAAATTGAGCGAATTTTTTGCTATACCTGCCGGGTATTCCGACAGAAGTTCGCATTTTGTTCATATTTAAGCCCGAATTTTACAGAAGCTGACTCTCGTAAGTCTCGTTCAAATCTTACTTTCTAATGCACCTTGAATAACTGAAACCCAGTTTCGGTAACTGAAACTGAAACTCGAGAGATGGCGTAACTGATACTGAAACTTAAACTAAAATGACTTTCTATTGGTCGCCCTGCTAGAAACCAATGCACACCAGCCCGTCACCACTGGGATAATGCAAGCGAAGTCTACAAACACGCGGCGCACCGTGCTGACGAGTCGTTGGTTCGTGTCGAATCTACAGAGTTCAGCGGCGGAATCTGCGTCGTTGAATCTCCAGCAGTAGATCGCCTTCGGCCGGGAAGGGTCCCTTCGAATTTGACCTTCCGACAGCCAGAAGACGACGTCGCAAGGGTCCGTCTTGAGAAACGTCTTGCACGGCTCGACGCGGTCGCATCGCTCGAGCGACTTCAACTGCGGAAGTCCCGGTATCGCGGGGCTCTTGGCTGGCATTTTCTTCGCTTGCAGCACTCTGCACCGTTTGGCGCTAAGCCGCATGAAAGAGTGGCGAATGGGGGCTCACCACACAGAGCCAGTCTCACAGCCTCAAGAGCGGTCTACCAATCGCTTCGCGATTACTCATCGCTAGCATGGACAAGGGCGCTGGTTCGCTTCTGCTCGCCCATTCCACACCCGGGTTTACACACGTTATGCTGACGCACCAACCGCGAAGCGTAGTTGACGTTTGGCCGATCGTAGTGTCTGTCAGTACCTACTGCCTACAAAGAATGCAAACGGACAGTTTACAGTCAATATCCTAACAAGCCCCCGGGGGGGGGCTTATTTATTAAACCTCCTTCTATTATTGGAGGGCGGTGGGGAGCTTATTTGAGAGGGGGTTTGTCAAATTCACCCCCTCTTACGGTCACGGAATGTACACAAAATGTACCAATACCATTCTAAATATACCTTATGCGCTGAGTACCTTAACACACCGTGCACTAAACGCAGTATTTTACTCGCGCATAGTAACTGCAGTACCACTATAGTGCAATATTCATTCATGCATACAGTATGCCTTACAGTACACATACAGATAGGATAGGTGAGAAGGGTGAGGGTGCCATCGGAGGCGGGGGCTCAATTTCTCCAACCTCCCTCTAGGAGGGAGTACTATTGGAGGGTTGGGACTTGTTAGGTAGGGGGCTTATTAGAGTATTTACGGTAGCTATGATAGATAATAGGGCGACGTCGGAGTCGTCATTTGAAAGCTCGTGGCGTGCTCTTTTGTAGTCTACAAGTGCTTACTCCTCTCCTAGTCAAATTCGAATAAGAGCCAAAGGCAAACCGCATTACCAAAGGTGAGATTTCTGTGGATTTTGATGGATTTGTGGAAATTTGGTGTGTTTTGTCGAATTTTGGGGGATTGTGTATAATTTTGGTGGTTTTTGTGGAATTTTGGTGGATTTTGCGGCGTTTTGGTGGGTTTTGTGGCACTTTGGTGGGTTTTGTTAACTTTTGGTGGATTTCGTGGGATTTGGTGGGTTTTTGGCGAGCTTTTGTGCAATTTTAGCCGGACACTTGTCACTGGTGAAGCCCTACCTGCGCGCCGTCCAGAACTTGAACAACAAGGCCATCAACGAGGCCCTGAATGGACTGCTGATCGAGGAGGAGGATTATCAGGTTTGATAACGATTAGGATTTTTTTTTCAATATTTGGTTTGGATCGCAAATTTCCCAAACTTGATCCAGGGCGTGCGCGCGTCGATAGACGCCTTCGACAACATCGACAACATCCAGCTGGCGCAGCAGTTGGAGCGCCACGAGCTGGTGGAGTTCCGCCGCATCAGCGCCTACCTCTACAAGGGCAACAACCGCTGGAAGCAGTCCGTCTAACTCTGCAAGAAGGACAAACTCTACAAGGTTGGATTCTATGGACGTCGTCTATCCCTCCCTCCCCCCTCCTTCCCTCCCTCCCTCCCCTCCCTCCCTCTCTCCATTCATCCCCCCCCCCCTCCTTCCAGCTCCCTCCCTCCCTCCCTCCCTCCCTCCCTCCCTCTAGTCCCCTCCTCCCTCCCTCTGGCGTCTCCCTCAGTCCAAGTCGCTTCCACCTTCATAGTCCTTACAATTCCCTCCCTCGCTCCATTCCCTTCTAGCAGTCAGCCCGTCTCCCTCCCTTCCTCCAATGCTCTCCCCTCCTCCCCTCCCTCCCTCCCTCCCTCCCTCCCTGCCTCCCTCCCTCCCTCCCTCCCTCCCTCCCTCCCTCCCTCCCTCCCTCCTCTCTCCCTCCATACACTCTCCCCACTCCTCTTCCATCCCATCCACAGGACGCGATGGAGTACGCGGCGGAGTCCCGTAACTCTGAGATAGCCGAGGAGCTGATGTCCTTCTTCCTGGAGCAGCGCCTGTTCGACTGCTTCGCCGCCTCCCTCTACCAGTGCTACGACCTCCTGAGACCCGACGTCATTATGGAGCTCGCTTGGAAGCACGACATCATGGACAAGGCCATGCCCTACATGATTCAGACCATGCGCGAGTACTCGACCAGGGTGAGAGAGCGGTTTCAGTGGTGTGGCAACCAGTGCAGTGGTGTCATGACTGAATAGTTCCATGGTGAGTCACGTGTTGCAGCTGGAGAAGCTGGAGCGCGCCGAGGCCCAGCGCAAGGAAGAAGCCAGCGACCAGCAGCAGCAGGGAGGAGACATGCGTCAGTGACTTTGACTTGGATTTGCTTCACACGCGCGCGGTCTTTGGAGTCTCGCCAATGGAGCGCGTGAAGTGTGACGGTGCCACATCTGACACGTCTGAAGTCGTCAGTGGCGCACATCAGAGACTCCTGCAGTGTATCAGTGGCACATCTGACACACCTGAAGTGTATCAATGGCACATCTGAAGTGTGCGGGCGGCGCACATCTGCCGCTTTTGAGGTTGGTAGTAGCGCACATCTGACACTCATAAGTCATTCAGTGTCACACCTGACACCTCTGAAGCTCTCAATGGCCCATCTGATCCTATCCTATTCTTCAGGCAACGCCCCGCTGATGCTGACCTACGGGGGCAACGTGGGAGTTCCCGGCCAGAGTCCCTACGGGGCCCCTCCCCAGGTGCCACCCGGAGCCTACCCCCCTGGGGCGGCGCCCCCCTACGGCGCCCCCATGTACCCCCCGCAGGGCGGAGGCATGGCCCCTCCCCAGCAAGGCCCCTACATGTGATCGGCCCCACTTAGGAACGTGATGCGCTTTTGGTGTTATTTTTCCGTTGTTTTTTTTGTTTTTCGTCGCGCGTTGCGTTCGTCTCTCGTTGCGCCATTGGTCGTATTTGCTCGCGCGTCCTCGCGTTGTGAACCCACATATTTCGAGAGAGAAGGAGCGAGGCTTGGCATTCCCTCTGACGAACCGAACGCGGAACAGCAGAAAAATGTGAAATTCTAAGTTATTGATGCTCCGTAGACTGGCGGTGCGCGGTTAGAATTCGAACTGTGCCGATTCTGGTGATTGTCTCGAAGGAAGGCTCGCGTGGTATCCACACACACACCTACAGTATGCTAGTAGTTTGTGTTCTCCCCCTTCGTTCTGTTGCGTTCTTTTGCGTTGTTGTCGTTACCCCTTCGTTTATGCGCGTGCGTACGCGTAGTGCCTGCGACGTACCAAGTGTACTGTGGTCAGAGTATCTCGGTTCCGTGATTACCGTATGTATTCGCCCGTTTTTTCGCCGCGCCACCGCAAAGTTATCGCGCTCTGTGCTCTGTCGTTCTCTCCCTTCGTCTTTTGTGCTACTCACCCCACCGCGGCGTCAGATATCCGCGCTCGCCTACACAGATACCGTGGTGATAACGCGAGAAGGACTTTGGAGGTGACAACACAACACACTATTTTGCTACCAAGAACCGCAGTGGCAAAAGCGCAAACCCACAGTCCACGGAACATGTCTCATTTTGAAAGATTAACGATTTCAAAGATTTCAATTCAAGACAGTAACGCAGACAGCCTGCAACGGCGCCGCATCAGAAGAAAGAGTGCAGTCGCGTTTCAAATGTGCTACATACCGTAGTGACGTTTGAATCTTTCGTTTCGTTGCGAGACCCAAGCCGCGTTCGGTGTCGTCGGTATTCCGTTACGGTAGTTTTTCGAAAGCTAGCGTAACGCGTGTGTTATAGCGGCGACTTTCTTCGGGAGTTTCTTTCAGTCATCGTAAGAATCCGAGTGAATCCTAGCCGCATTCTCCTTTGCTTGGCAGGCCGTTTGTTTTGTGCTGTCTTCGTTTCCAAGATGAGCAG